>QLTV01002832.1:378130-399280 GCA_003457575.1 Thermophis baileyi
CGTCTGACTCAAGCTAGCCTGTTCTCCTTATATCGCAGTTAACAAGCTTACAATACACTTAAAGCAATATCAACAATGGTTTAAGTATACATTAGTAAACCCAATCACTTTATACATGACTAATGTGATAAAGCTTGTCATATCTCGCAAATTGGTCAAGGCCAGATATCTCCTATACTGTGAATCAATTAGCAAAGTATAACGCAAATCCTAATGAACATCATTGGAAGGCAGCTAAACGAATTCTGAGATATTTAAGATATACAAGTACTTATTTGTTATATTTAGAATCTAGAAATGATTTAATGTTAACAGCATATGCAGATGCTAGTTTTGCAACAGATAAAATTACTCGCAAATCTACAACAGGAATTGTTATATTATTAGGAAATGTATTAATAGGTTGGAGGTCTATTAGACAACAACATATTAGTTTGTCTACAATGGAGGCAGAATTTTCAAGCTTATCTTTAATGTGTACTGAACTTATATATTTTAAGCAGTTATGTAAGGATATAGGAATTGATGTACAAGAGCCGTTTGTTGTATATGAAGATAACCAAGCCGCAATTAATATGGCTACAAATATTGGTGTAAAAACAAGATCCAAGCATACAGATCTAAGATATTTAAATGTAAGACAATGTGTACAGAATGGAATGATCAAATTAATATATTGTGAAAGTGAGAAAAATATAGCAGATCATTTTACTAAAGCACAAAGTGGCATAAGACATAAAGAAAGTTGTGAAAGATTAAATGTAAGATTGTAAAGTATTGTACATTAAAAACCCAAAGGGGAGAATGTTAGAATCATGTATAAAGTGATTGGGTTTACTAATGTATACTTAAACCATTAATCTATGTTTGTTGATATTGCTTTAAATGTATTGTAAGCTTGTTAACTGCTATATAAGGAGAACAGGCTAGCTTGAGTCACACTGACTGACTCACTGACTCACTGACCGACTCACTGCCTGACTGCCTGACTGCCTGATTAACTAAAGAGAGTTCGTTTCTGCTCATGTTCCTGATAGAACTACAGAACAAACTACAGACGTTCAAGGATTCTTCTATTATATTTCAGTAGAAGATTTATCTGCTAAGGATTAATAGCTAAGTGCTAAATTCTTATCTTCGTGTTAATATGTTTTGGTTTGGACATTGTTAGTTTAAGCAAGTAAATTATTTTTGAAGACTTTGAAGATCTCTGTTTTATTGACTCTAAGATATCAAACTGCAATCCCACATTCCGCTATGTATACTCTTTTCCTTAACACACCACAAGGTCCCACTCACATGAGCACACTTCAGGCCACTTTAACAAGCCAGGAGTGAGATGGATCCAAAGAACTCATGGCCCTGTGAATCTTGTTCACTTCCTGAAGCTGAGCAAGTTGAAACTGTTCCCAGATAACAGAGAAAGACTCCTCCCAAGCATCCAGAGGCATCTCCTCTGGACTTCCAACATGGTTGGTCTCCAGGTATGAGCAAATCTAAATGACTTTGTCTGATAGATGGTGACAAATTTCTCCAACCCCCCCCCTGCAAGAAATTCTCTGAGCCCCTCCATCCAAGAGGGCTTATGTAAACTGAATCAGGACCTTGGGGTGGCTATGTGAGAACACAAAAAGGGTGGAGAACTACTTCTGTACCACTACAAGGCCTTAATAGCAGCTGTAACTTGTGATGGCCTGTGTTTGTCCTTTGTTGAGCATTAACAATGCTCCTCACATCCCTTATCTTCTTTCAATCAGCTCCTCCATGATCCACAAAGAGTGATGGGATTCTCAAGAGAGAAAGTCACATGGACATGTCTGATCTAACATCTCAGCCAAGCAACCTTATTGCAAGCAGTGACCAAGGCTTCAGACAGACAAAGTAGAACATATATCATTAGTATATAATAGTACAAAACATGAAAGATTGGGGATGACCTTGCCCAATGGTCTATGTTAATGTTCAAAAGCATAAAAGAGAAGGTACCACCCAGGACATCAGAAATCTTTCATGTTGGGGTTGAACTCTCATATTTCAACATTAATTTCTTAACACGTCCCAGTAGCAAAACCCAGAACTACAGAACAGTGCCCCAGGTGTGAAACCATAATTTTTCACTAATGCTATTCTCCAGCTGCCCCTGTACACATGGACCTCTGAAAGGACTTCAGGATCCCAAGAGGAAAAAAAGCTTCTCACTGTGTTTATCATCATCCTTGTCTTTGAGACCTCTTCTCCAATGATTGCCTTTGATGTCAGCCAGAAGCAACATGGAAGGGATCTTGCATCAGAAAAGGATAAATACCTTTAATGCTGAATATTTTGCAGAAAATTTAGGACAGACAGAGGTTGTGCTCTTGAATGTACCTTTCTCTCCTTTCCAGGTGAAGCTCAGTGGGTCTCACTGACACTTCCATCTTCTGAGAGTGCTTTGAATTTTTTTCTAACTCTTCTTGTTCTTTAGAAACAAGGAAGTGGCTGATTCATCCCAAGGAGAAATGGACCTCCTGCTTATGCTTCTGATGTTTCTGCTGACCCAGAGATACTCTGGGAGTCTCAGAACCAAATGCCTGCCAACTTTGAAGCAGCAGGAAAGAGGAAATCCATGGAACTATTATGGGCATGGAGACCATATTATTAGTGTGATTGAAACAGCAACAAAACCTTCACTTGAGCTGCTACAATTCAATAGAGCTCGTTATATTTCTTCCCCGTAAGTCATTCAGTGTTAAATCTCCATTTGCATTCAATAATTGAATTGTTTTGAATCCCGATTATTGGACAAATGAGTATACGTTCTACTGCAAACAATGATATATTTGTGAATATTAACCCCAGTAGATGATTATATCTATATCTGACAAAAATAAAATGATGGGTGACTCTTATTTGTCTCTGGTTTTGGATCAATATTCACTTAAGACTCAATAGACTTGTAGAGACAAAAAGAAATAAATTAATAGATATATTTTGTTGTTACTATTGATGATAATAACATGGAAATATTTGTACAGGACTAGACATATTAATCTGAGAGGAATGCTACCCTTCATTCTCCCCATTCAAGTGGTCAACAAGAATACCAGGATCCTGCACAATCTCACACTTGGATACAACGTCCATGACAACTATTTGAACACTCTACGCACTTCCGATGCCGTGCTGGACATTCTCTCTACTGGAAAAGCCAATGTTCCCAACTACAACTGTGGAAGGAAAGACAATCTTCTGGCTATTATTGATGGGGCTTACAGGGAAATCTCCACACAGATGTCAACATTATTAGGCACCTACAAAGTTGCACAGGTTAGTGTGTGTGTGTTTCTCTACCTGGTAAAGTGAGTAGGGTGGCTGGATGACAGATCCAACCATATTTTTATCTGGAATTCAAGAGCAGCTTTTCATCATGATCATTTTACCTACAGCTGATAAAACACAAATGCCTTATGGATCATAGTGGCCACTAGCGTTAATTAACTATTAAAAGATTACAAGCATATTAGCCAATTTATTAACTATTTTTACCTTAATCTGCTCATGATCACATTCATCATAAAAGGTATAAAGACAAATTAAGCCCCTGGAAAGGATATCTTACTGGCTGAACTATTCAGAAATATGCTGATTAGTGGAACCTCTATTGGCAGGTTGTTTACACACTTAAATAATGCATGCCATCTATCTATCTATCTATCTATCTATCTATCTATCTATCTATCTATCTATCTATCTATCTATCTATCTATCTATCTATTATCTAAAAGATGTTTGGAAAAATAGATTGGTGAGTGTATAGAGCAAACACCTTTCTTTACCCAGAGATAGTTTTCTTGGAGACTGGACCTTGGCTTCTTCATCATCAATGGAGCTAACATAAAGCAAGGGCATGAGTGACTTTAGTGAGTAAATTTAAAAAAAAAAAATCACAGCAAACCAACTTCCTTACCCCAAATGTTAAAGTGTATAAAGCCAGGGTTACCCATGTTCTTATACGCATCTGACATTTGTAGCTTAAAACAGATATGACTACTAGAACAAACACAATCATAACATCTAAGAAGTATCTTGAAGGTGGATGAAAGGACTTCAGCTTTCCAAAGCTGAATTGGAAATTTATACAATTTGTGCTTTGTCTAAAATCAGGGCGAATATTAATTGGTATAAAATTAATACTATGGAAACCAACAGATTCCCTAAATTCTATCTGCTAGAACAGACAAAATCTTAATTAAAGACCTCTTAGGAGGTCTCCCTCTTTCTTGTACAATTGGTGAACAAGCTAAAACGATTGCTGCAGAAAAATTTCAGAATGTCAAAGCAGAAAAAGTTATAGCCACCCACAATAAGGTTGCCACATTGAAATAGATGAGCTGCTACAAAGGTACCTTCCAAATTGCCACATGTTTAAATGCATCATTGTCAGCCAATCAGTCATGTCCAACCCTTGGCCACTCTATGAATCAGCACTCTCCATGCCCCTCTGTCTCACACCGTCTCCTTCAGGTCCTCCATGGTCACCTCAGTATCATATTTTATAGTGTCCAGCCAGCAAATACTAGGGTGGCCCCTTCTCCTTTTTCCGCTGATCACTCCCAGTTTGATTGACTTTTTGAGTGAGTCCCCTCTCATGGCATGACCAAAGTATGACAGCCTCTCTTTGGTGATCTTGGCTTCAAGTGATATTTTTGGTGAGGTTCAGTCTAGGACTTCTTTGTTTGAAGGTCTCCACCCTACTCCTATCTGCCTTTTTCAGAGTCCAGGTTTCATAGACATAAGTAGCAATAGGAAGAAATATTGCGTTAGCTCAGTGGTTCCCAATGTGGGGCCCACGCCCCACAGGGGGGGCAATTTGATTTTTAATGGGGGCAATTTGAACCTTGTTTAAACAAATTTAATGGCCTTTTAGGCTTCCTCCTAAAAGGCCATTAACTTCCTCTACTGTGAGTAGAGTTCACTTTTTGAGTAAAGTAAGAATTATATGAAATGGGGAGGGGACATCAGGATTTTAGAGATGCTTAGGTGGGGCATGGCCAAAAAAAGGTTGGGAACCACTGCGTTAACTAGTCTGCATTTGGTTGTGAGGCTGTGCAGCTTTACTCTTCCAGATGTTATTCATCCCAGACATTGCATTTCTTCCAAGTGCTATACACTTTGTGGTCTCAAGGCTGCAGTCATCCCAGTCTGATCAATTTTAGAGCCCAGGAAAACGAATTCCTTTACTGTTTCAATGATAAGACAAATACTGTCTTATTGTCGATCTGCACTCTGACCTGTGTGTTCTCTGCAATTGTCATTATCTTTGTTTTCTTGATGTTAAGGTGGCAGTTCAAATTTTTCACTTTCACCTTTGATTCTCAGGATTAACTACTCCAGATTCACCACTGCTTTTAACCCCAATGGTGGATTCCTCCAAATGTGCATTTCTCATAACTATTTCTGTGTACATGTCGAATAGTACAGGTGACAGAATGCAACCTTGTTGAGTGCCCTTTTCAATACTGAATGGTTTTGTGCCTCCACATTCCTGTTGTGGCCTGCCGGTAACCCGTGCAGCTGGTTGCGGACTCCGACAGTGAAGAGACTGTTGTGGTGATGCGCTGGCAGCCTGTGCAGCTGGTACCCGAGTCAGACAGTGAGGAGGTTGGTGTGGACTCGGTGCCAGAGGCAGAGATGCAGCCAGGGCCTTCAGAACCTCCAGAGGCTCCCATCACTGACAAGGAAGAAGAGGAGGAGCCTATTCTGAATGCAAGGGCATGCAGAGCTGTCAAGAGGCAAGAATGGTTACTCAGGAGGAGATCTCCTCGGGAGTAAGGCTTTGGGCTAATTGGCCACGCCCTTAGTCTATTTAAGTAGTGACCACGCTCAACTACGTTGCAGGAAACAACTCCGTTCAATCCACATATTGATTTGGGTTTCCTGTTCAGCTACTTTATGATTTATGGACTTTAACCAACACGACTGCTAAGAGAGCATTAGCAGTTTAAAGAGTATTAAACAAGGTTTGTTTGTACGTTGCTTGTGTTGTTTTTGCGTGGTTCGGCAGCTGGAACAGAACAATTCAATGAGTACCCAGATTGTTGGGGGCAATATGCTAACTCTGTAAACCGCTTAGAGAGGGCTGTAAAGCACTATGAAGCGGTATATAAGTCTAAGTGCTATTGCTATTGCTAATTCCGTTCTTTCAGTGGCTGCCTGATCAGAGTACAATGATAGGATCAGCTGGATGTGGCATGATGATATTCCCAATTCTTCAAAGCAGTTACAGAGCTTGTCGTGGTCAATTCAATCAAAGGCTTTTGTGTAATCAATGAAGCACATGTAGAGGTCTTTTTGGTATTCCTTTGCATTTTCCATTATCCAACATAAAGTGGCAATACGATCACACGTTCCTCTTTCTTTCCAAAATTCTGCTTCCCTGTTGGTGGGTGGATTCAGACATTGCTGGATAATTTTCAAAAGAATTTTGAATGTGATATCAAGGCTATGGTTCAGTGGTTGGATCAGTCTTTCGTATCAACTTTTCTTTGGTATTGGCATAAATATTGACCTTTTCCATTCTTTTGTCCACTGACCAGTCTTCCATACACTTTGACAAAGTGCTGTCAGTGCTTTCCTTGGCACCGGTCTCAGCAACACTGCAGGAATTCCATCAACTCCTGTGGCTTTGCCATTAGGCAACTGGTTATGTGCCCACACTACTCCAGTATATCTGGTTCCATTTCTATATCTGCTTTCCATTTCCATTTCTATTTAAATGCAGAAATACCTAAATATTGTAGGGTAGTATTTACTTGAGCAAGACCTGAGAAACTGGATACAATTGTTAAATATGGAAGATTTAACCAAGTCCTTTATAATGAACAGACTTTTATTTGTAGAATTCCAGAGACAGAAGACATAAAAGATCTATTATTTGAATGCCAATTGTGTGTATGTGAGAGAGAGAGAGAGAGAGAGAGAGAGAGAGAGAAGAGGGGGGAGAAAGAAAGAAAGAAAGAAAGGAAGGAAGAAAGAAAGAAAGAAAGAAAGCAAGAAAGTGTATGAGAGAGAGAGAGAGAGAGAGAGAGAGAGAGAGAGAGAGAGGGAGAGAGAGAGAGAGAGAGAGAGAGATATCTTGGACTGTACCAACAGGCAATCTATTAAGATTATTGTACTAAAACAATATATTTCCTGTCTGGTCAGAATTCAAAAATTACATGTTATATGTGCTTCTTTGTCTATTTATTTATTCATTAAATGCTGCCCATTTCACTGATACAGCAACTCTTCTTTATTGGAACAAAACAGTTAAGTTCAGATCTGCATATGTGGGTCTGATTGCAGTAAATTGTATCCCTGATACAGAAATATGATTTGCATTCTGTATTATTCTAACTAAATTTATATTTTTTTTATTCTATTTTCATATATGGTCTTGTTAGGTTTTATATTCTGTATTTAATGTGGCCAAAGGGCTATCAATAATATAATAAAATATTCTAACATGTTAATGAGATCCAGGCTCGATACATTACAACCTAATGTTTTAGACTTGATTGGACCCCAAATATATCATGGTATCCTTCATTGCTTTTTCAGGTCACTTGTAGATTTGTTCCAGAGGCTCTGAGTGATAAAAGTAAATTCCCCTTTTTTTACCGGATGGCCCCAAAAGATGGCATCATTTACCCAGCAATTGTCCAACTGCTCCTCCATTTCAAATGGACCTTGATTGGACTCTTTGCTTCAGACACAGAGAATGGAGAACATTTCATGAGGACTTTTACTCCTTTGCTTCTCAGGAATGGAATTTGTGTTGTTATATCACAACAATTCTCAATGTCTAGATCTACAGAACCTCTCAGGGATGCCATCTCTAAGTGGAGGCAAGTCAATGTCTTTGTTTTCTTTACAGACTATAGTACCATGATGGATGGAATTAGCCATGTCCATTTCATACTTGAAGGCTTGCCAGGACCCATTGAAGGGAAAGTCTGGATCATCACACTCTTTGGAGTGCAGCCAGGGAAACCTCATAGTTTTTACAAATACATCCATAGTATTTGGAACTTTTATATTCAGGAAAAAGGGTATGACAAAACCTATCAACCATTTATCTTTGTGGAACCCCAGTTTGAAGATCACTCTTTTCACTGCTCTTTTTCAAGAGGTGTCTTTTCTGTGAAAGGCCGGAGCAGATGTACCCAGAAAATGCCACTGGAAATCCGAGAGAAAAGAAGAAGTATAAGAATTGACCACCGTGCTTACAGTGTCATTAAGACTCTGGCCCTTGCCTTGAGGGTGGCATATTCCTCCAAATCCAGAAGGAGAAAGAAGAAAGATGTAGAGAGTCTGTGGGCTCCAAGTGTGCAGCCATGGCAGGTATGGGTTCCTGACAAGGATATACATTAAGCTTAGTTTCTTTGGAGAAGTAATCTAAGGAGAAGTATGTTGCAGAGAAAAATAATTAGAGGCGAAATGAATCTTGTTTCCATGCTCTCAATCCTCAAGAATAAGACCGGAGGCCAGGAAAGAATAAAAGTAATGTATCTGCAAAACAACAAATAAGAACATCTACGTCTGTGTCTACATGGCGAAGGAACAAAGAGAACAAAGGAAAGATTAACACATGCGCAGTACAGGTATCACATGAGGTTGCATATCAGTGTACAGTATCGTTTCAGAATAAGAGTCCAGCTGACAAATAAATAGGAACCATTTCAAGCTCTATTAGGTTTGGCCAATCCTATTACTCAGGGCATAATTTTCTGAAGGGTGGGAGCAATGACAAGCAGATTTTGATTTTGAACACCACTAATTTTAAAAGAATGTATGCATTCTAAATGAATTCATGTATATATGCGTTTGTGATTAGCATCATTCAATTTTACCATTATAAATATGAAGGAGACTTTGAGACCATCTAGCCAACCCCTCCTCTCTGCTGGAATCCCAGCTGAAGCTTTTCTGACTGATGTCTGCTTGGTGTTTGAATTAAGATAACCAGTGAAGGGGAGACTTAACTTCTCTGGTTCACTGGTACAGCTGTCAAACTGCTCTTCCTTCTAGGATGTTTTTCCTGTCATCCAGACAGAATCTCCTCTCTTGTATCTGAGTTCATTTTTCCATTTATGACACACTGAAATAGCCCTGGGTAAATCTTAAGCTATGGAAGAACTGTAGAAGCTTCTTGGGTGAGAAGTGAAATGTCTTCAAGGAAAAACAAAGAAAGTCCAGTTGCCTTTTGAAAAAAACACCTTTGGGGCAACCATGGCCTGGATGACTGAGAATCTACATAGACAAGGAGACCTGACATTTGAGCTGGGGTCTCCCCAAATCAGGATGTTCACTTCCTGAGATTCTTATGAATGCATTTGCCTTCTTTCCATGAGCATCACAGAGTAGACTAACATTTGGTTTGCAGTTAACTACTATACCAGGATCATTTTCACAAATATTCTTATCAAGTTACGTGTCCCTTGTCCTTCTTCCAATACATTAACAATATTATCATCAAATTGATTATATGAATATCATTAAATCATTAAAATTCTGCCATACTGTATGTATCAGAGGTGGGATTCAGCAGGTTCTGACCAGTTCTGGAGAACCGGTAGAAGAAATTTTGAGTAGTTCAGAGAACCGGTAAATACCCCCTCTGACTGGCCCCGCCCCCATCTATTCTCTGCCTCCTGAGTCCCAGCTGATCGGGAGGGAATGGAGATTTTACAGTATCCTTCCCCTGGAGTGGGGTGGAAATTGAGATTTTACAGTATCCTTCCCTGCCACGCCCACCAAGCCATGCCCACCTAGCCATGCCACGCCATGCCATGCCACGCCACGCCACACCACACCCACCAAACCATGCCCACAGAATCGGTAGTAATTGGGGATGATGTTGAACTATAACAGATAGGATTAATGAGGAACATACCGGGCCGATTACAAGGTCACGAACAAGACAGCAAATTGCAATGGTTGACAGATTAACATCATCCCCCACAGATAAGCAGACTAGGAGGGAGGAAACAGTAGGAATCAAGCCTCCATCAACCAGCATGATGACAGCAAAAACAGCACAGCTAATTACAAGTGGGAGACGGCTGGAAGGACCTATCACACGTGCAATGGCCAAATTGATTAATGGCATATAAAGGCAGAGATCTCTGTAATGGTAGTTTAATACTCTGACGATGTCAGCAGATGGCTGACGAAAGCTTAGTAAAATTTGAATTTAGTTCCGGAGTTCGCAGAATATCTGTTTCTTTCTTTACAAATGTATCTGGAACTCGTATTTTTAGAATAATATGTATATGTATGTCTAATGACCAAGGACTAATTATTACTCATAACTCCCCAGTTTTATGAGAAGGATTGAAAATTATTTGAGTACAACATATAAGATTGTGTTTATCTACTTAATTATCATACCACTTAACTAGGTCATGACTAATGTGATGATCTTTACAACATGAAGTACTTAGTTAATATGCTGCTGAAATGAAGTCATATCACCAGCATTCAAACACTTTATTAAGGAAGTGTAATGACATTTGGGAATGACTTTAGGTATTAGGGGAACAGATGCTGCCTAGAAAGAATCTGATAAGAGTGTGGGAGCCTAGAGCTGCATAATGGACAGAGAAAGGAACTCAGAAAGGATCCTTCCTAAGTTTTCAGACTGTAAAAACAATTGGGAGATTTGTACTTTCAGATTTGCAAGGTTCTGTTAATGTACAGTAGGCCTACAATAAAGTAGAAGTAGCACATGTGGTTGTGTTTCCCATCTGGGTTACCTGGGAGATGATTTAACCTGGAAACTTGCTTCTTGACAAATCCATGCTTTCTGATAATCACCCTGCTGTTTACAAAGAATTTAAGAATAATCTTTTCATTTGTTTGATTATTTTCTTCCTTATTTTCCCAATGAAGAATATTTGCAGATTAGATAACTGTATTAGAAATATTCAACTGTGGGAAAAAAAACACCATGTGAAAAACAAGAAACCAAGTTTTCTGCTTTTCAATTTCCTGTTTTTTTTCCATTCTAGCTTCATCCCTTTCTGCAGAAAAATGAGTTTTGCAATCTTTCAGAGATGAAAATATACTTGGACCAAAATGGAGATCTGGTAGCAGATGTGAATATCTGGAATGTGGTGGTTCTCCCGAAGAACAATTACATGCAAGGGAAACTGGGGAGCTTTGAAAGACAGAGACTTATTATCAACCAAGATAATCTTTCAAGACTAAAGTTGCTCAACAAGGTGGGGAAAATATTGATTCCCCCCCCTCTATTTTCCAAATCCTTAGGACCCATTTCAAGTGGGCTAAACCTAATCACCAAGGTGGAGGATCTTCACTGAGATCTGAATGTGAAGAGTAAAACTCTCAGAGTTTTCTTAGACTGCTTGGGAGGTTTCAATACTATTGATCAATGTTTCGTTCAGATATTATAATATGGAACACATTTTTAAGCTGATTCAGTTATGACCAAAATAGGTGCTGAATTATTATTCTTTAGGACACAGGTCATGGCCCTCTCTGCTATTTAGTATCTCCATAAAACTGGTGAAAGAAGCCCTCGGATGCTGAGGATTTTGTTGATAATAGCCTCTGGTTTGCTTGTACATCTTCCCCAAATAGCAAAGAAGGAACTTCTGTTGACAGTGCCTAAGCTCAGGTTTTGACTGAATCCAAGAAAATGGAACCAAGATTAGATGGGGGTCCTCTTGGTCCTAGGGGATGAAATGAGCTGTAGAATGAGGGTTCTGCTTATCCTCGTTGAGCACATTGTCCCTTAGAAGGGCAGGTCAATATTCTGGGATGTTTGTAAGCAACCAATACTTGGCCAGATTTATCTACAGGTATATCTCTTTTTCACCCTACTGGGATAATCCAACAACATGAAATTTAATGTGGAGAAAAGCAAAGTTTTACACCTGGGCAGGAAAACAAAAATCAAAGGTACAAGTACAGATTAGGCGAAACCTGGCTCAAAAACAGTAACTGTGAGGGGGACCTCACTAGAGTCCTATTGGACAATCACTTAGATATCAGCCAGCAGTGTGCAGCAGCAGCCAAAAAGCTAATACAATCCTTGATTGCATAAAGAGAGGTATACAATAGAATCCCAATCATGTGACATATTAGTACAGCTTTAAAAATCCTTAGTAAGACCGCACCTGGACTATTGCATCCAGTTTTGGTCACCACATTACAAAAAAGATGTTGAGACTTTGGAAAAAGTGCATAGAGGAGCAATTGAGATGAGTAAAGGTGTGGAGATAAAAACTTGTGAAGAACTGTTGCAGGAATTGGGTATGGCAAGTCTAGAGAAAAGAAGGATTAGGGGTGACATGATAGCAGTGTTCCAATATTTGAGGGGCTGCCACAAAGAAGTGAGGATCAACTTATTTTCCAAAGCACCAGAAGACAAGACAAGAAACAATGATTGGAAACTAATCAAAGAGAGAAGCAACCTGGAATTAAGGAGAAACTTCCTAACAGTGAGAACACTAACCAGTGGAACAGCTTGTCTTCAGAAGATATAGGCGCTTCATGACTGAAGGTTTTTAAGAAGAGACTGGACAGCCACTTGTTTGAAATTGTATAGGGTCTCCTGCTTGAGCAGGGGGTTAGACTAGAAGACCTCCAAGGTCCTTTCCAGCTCTATTCTGATTATTACTATTATTATAGAGTTCTGATGTGAGCTGATGCTCTGACTCAGAAAACTGAAACACTGAAATAAGACTTTGATCCAGAGAAAAACCCTTTTTGATATCAGAAGTAATGAGGGAAATTTGAAAGAAAAGGCTACTTAGATTTGTCATTTGGATTGTTAGAGGGCACTTCATCTGAAAACTCCATGCTTATCTTGATCGTTAACTACCTTAAGTCCTTCTGGGGAAAAAAGGACGGTCCAATCTAATAACAAATCTAAGTCTGTCTTTCCATGACAGTTGGTGTCACTTACCTGTAGTTATTCAACAGAAATGTTGAAGAAATGTTTGTCTCATGTACTCGTGTTCCCATGTGCTACAGCAAAAGATGCCTGACGTATTCTCTGTGAAAGTCACATTTTCATGATCTCATCTCCATCTCACCTTACTAGAGTTCTAGAAACCATGCAGTCAGTTTTAATTGCATTTCACCAGCATGCCAGCCATATAAATTGAACCAATAAACAAAAAAATGTTTCCTTTAAGGTTGACAGCCCAAATTTGAAATGATTTTTTTCCTTCGTAAAATAACTGGGAAATAGTTTTGGACTACTGAGCCATGGTGGCGCATTGGTTAGAGTGCAGTACTGCAGTCTACTTCTGCTGGCTGCCTGCAATTTGGCAGATCGAATCTCACCAGGCTCAAGGTTGACTCAGCCTCCCATCCTTCCGAGGTGGGTAAAATGAGGGCCCAGATTGTTGGGGGCAAGAGGCTGACTCTGTAAGCCGCTTAGAGAGGGCTGTAAAGCACTGTAAAGCGGTATATAAGTCTAAGTGCTATTGCTATTGCTACTTTCAAAGGGAAGCAGCTTTGTAATGTTTTTTTTTTTGTGGTCTAAAGGAAACCTTTCCAGACCCAATAGTCAGATGTTTCTTTTTTTATCACAATTTTGTTCTATTTTAATAAATCTAAAAGAATAAAAAATTGATAAAACTTTTAGAATAAATTTCATTCTAAATTTGAATATGAATAGATCATCATACTTTATGCATATTAATAGGGCCATGAGGATGCATCTACTGGCTGTCACTTAATGCTTAAATCTTTTCTCAGTTCCATCCCTCAAGACTTTATTAAGTAGGAAAGTCCTTTATTACAATGTCATATGCCAGAAGCAAAAGTGAAGAACTGAATAGTGTCCGTCAGTAGTTGTATCTCCTGCAACCATCCATGAAAATGTTTGGAACTTGTTAGAAATTTCATATTTACCTAAGCGAAACCCAGAGAATACTTAGCTAATGTTCTTGTTGACCACCATTTTCCATGGATGGTTATTTCTAACAGGTTTTCTTTGGTATTCTTTGTGGTTGGTTGTTGTTTTTTTTTTTTGCTTTGTTTCTTCCTTAGTCCAAATGTGCAGACAATTGTCATCCTGGATTTGTCAAGCAGGCTCGAGAAGGAGAGCCAGTTTTCTGCTATGACTGCATTGCTTGTCCAGAGGGGACCATCTCCACTCAGGAAGGTGGGTGACATCACAGAAAAGCAGGGGTAGGTTCTAACTTACCTCGCTGCCGGTTTGCTTCCTCCCGTTATTTTTATCTTATTTTTTTGTTTTCCACACTTTTCCATGGTTTTTTTTTTCTTTTTTTTTTTTTTTGGTATTCTTTGTGGTTGGTTGTTTTTTTTTTTTTTTTGGCTTAGTCTCTGCCTGAGTCCAAATGTGCAGACAATTGTCATCCTGGATTTGTCAAGCAGGCTCGAGAAGGAGAGCCAGTTTTCTGCTATGACTGCATTGCTTGTCCAGAGGGGACCATCTCCACTCAGGAAGGTGGGTGACATCACAGAAAAGCAGGGGTAGGTTCTAACTTACCTCGCTGCCGGTTTGCTTCCTCCCGCGCTGCGTGGCCGCGCTGCGTGGCCGCGCTGCGTGGCCACCCATGCGCAGTAAAAAAAAATTTTTTAAAAAATAAAAAACCGCCAAAAACAAGATGGTGATGCATGCGCAGTGCGGGAAACTCGGCTTCTGCGCATGCACAGAAGAAAAAAAAATTCAAAAAACAGATGGCGGTGCCCACAGACCGGCACCAACCGAACTGGATCGGTGACATCATTGTGACATCACCAGCGGGTCGCTACTGGTTTGGGAGAATCAGTCTGAACCGGGAGGAACCCACCTCTGCAGAAAAGGGCACTGGATTCATCCACAGCATTTATCCAGAGCACTTTGATTAATGTGTATGTTAAAATAGACATATATAAATAAGCCTGGCTATTTTCTTGTTAATTTTCAACATGCCCAATTTCTTCCATAATGGGAGGAATTTGTAAAAGATGTTGAAGGAGCAGGTAGAAGGAGATAGCAGGACATTGTGGATTGGGCTAGGTTACTTCTGCCAGAGGGAATCTCCCTTCTATTTGCCAATTTGGAAGTATCCTTCCATGTTTATCTTTCTTAGGAACATCTTTGTAACTTGAGGAATCATTTGGGATCAATTGATTTTGGTTACCCACACAAACTTTACATTGCAGGCAAAAAGATATATCAATCAATCATTTAATTAGTCAATTTTTATGGAGATCCTAGAGCCATATCAGGAGAAATAGCTATTTGTATGTGCCATGGTGGGAGAGAGGTTACATTCAAGGGACAAAATAAAATGAAATGGAAGACTCACCAGAAAATCCATCAAGAGGACATTGGTGTGGGTGATGTAAGCTAAATTTTCCATTATTGGGGATAAAATCTGCCTCTTTCCTTTCCAGTGCTCTAACTGTCTATTATATGGATTAAGGGGTAAAACACAAATATTGTTTATAGCCCAATTCAACAGTCCCATTTTCAGTATAACCACCATAATCTATTCCATGCTTGGATTGCAACTTGACTTTCTCAAGTCTTCTTGTTGTTCAAATTTTCTTTGTTTCTATTTCACTATTTAATAACCATTACAACACCAACAAAAAAGACCTATAATTGTGGATCTGAAAAGATTTCAGTTTGAAAGTGTCCTTCTACAGTATGTTTGCCTTTATTAGGAAGATTTGGATTTTTTGATACTTGAGGATTGGCTTCAGATCATTTGTTCTTGCTCATGCTAACCAACTTTACCTTAAGGCCAAAGGTTGCATCAATCAATCAATCATCAGTCAATCAAACTTTATTAAGTCAATAAGCAGAAAGTTCTAATTGGGACGATCATGGTGGGAGAGAGTTTGTGTTCAAGGGACAAGAGAAAAGCAAATTCAGGACTCAACATAAACTCCCTTGAGACAACATCAGTGTGAGAAGAGGGATGTAAACTTAATTTTCCATTATTAGGGATAAAACCTGCCTTTTGAGTCTCTAATGGTTCATGTTGCAGATTAAGATTAAGCAAAATATTGTTTATGATGAAATTCAACAGTCTCAGCTTAAGCATAACCACCATAGTTCCTTGGTTTTGTGTTACTTTCCACTTCTTCTTCTGATTCTGGATGAGGAGAAACTCCCCTGGATGCAAGTGGTACATAATTCAGGGTCCTCCCAGATTCATAGCTATAGCTTGATGAACAGGGGGGAAGACCTGGCTAGAGGAGCCTTCACACAGATTCTTCATGTATGCCACATGTGCCCTTTCCTTGACTTAGGGTGCCTTGCTCATGCCTTGGTCACTTCTTATTCACTGAATAGTCTTATACAGTATTGTACAGTGTTATACAGTCACTTCCTATGCACTAGTGTGATACAGTAATACAGTAACATACTTTACTGTATTCTGCATGAGGTTGCTCCTGGATAAGGTCCAGAATGCAATAGCATGCACATTGTTGGGTTTCCCTATATTCTCCCCTATTATGTCAGCTGCATAGGCTCCCACTGTCTTTCCAACTGCAATTCAATTCACCTTAAAGCTCCACTTTGCATAGAACCAGGGTATCAATGAGACTAACTCCTCCTGAGGAAGTCTGCTTTGTCCCACAATATATGGTGTATACAACAGGCATGCTACAGGTCCTTTCATAAAACATTGCTACCTTGTGGGTCCTTGGAAGGCAGCATTTTCTGTTGCAGCTCCTGCCCTAAGGAACACCCTCCCTCTTGTAATCCAAGAGGCTTCCATCTTCCTAAATTTCTGGAGACCTGGTTCTTCTTTCAGCTATTGGGATTATATGAGGTCAGTGCAGGATAAGAATGTGGTGTGTTGCCTCAGTGAAGAGTGATAGTGGTGCCAGGTTGTAGTTTTTTTTGGGGGGGGGAGTATTTTGTTATTGGTTTTATTGTTGTATATATTTGTGGGTTTTTTATTGGGCTTTAAGCTGCCCTAAATTGGTTTAAGATGGGCAACCAGACAAATGTTATATATTTTAACCATTTGCTATGGCTTTCGTGTCTCTCAGCATCATCTGTCATCCAAAGAAGATATTTCTTGAAACTTAAGAAGAGATATAAAAGAAGTTTTGCTTTCTGTTTTCTCAGATGCTCAAAAATGCATCAAATGCCCAGATGATCAATATCCAAATGAGGACCGAGTCCAATGTATCCCCAAAAGAATAACATTCCTGACTTATGAAGAACATCTTGGCATCATTCTGGTCTCTTTTTCGCTGCTCTTGTTCTTAACCACAGGCATTGTTTTAATCATATTCATTAAATACCTAGAAACTCCCATTGTCAAAGCCAACAACAGGGACCTCTCCTTCATCCTCCTCGTCTCCCTCATACTCTGCTTCTTGTCCTCCATTTTCTTCATTGGACGACCAAGGAAAGCCACTTGTCTTCTCCGACAAACAGTGTTCAGCATTGTCTTTTCAGTAGCCATATCTTCTGTGTTGGCTAAAACAATCACAGTGGTGCTGGCCTTTCTGGCAACAAAACCGGGGAACAGTTTGAGAAGATGGTTGGGGAAGAGCTTAGCGAACTCCCTCATCCTCTCTTGTTCTGGTGTCCAAATTTTCATCTGTGCTATGTGGCTGGGAGTTTCTCTGCCATTTCCTGATTCTGACCTGCACTCCCAGCCAGAAGTAATCATCCTTCAATGCAATGAAGGCTCGGTCACCATGTTTTATGTTGTCCTCGGATACATGGGTTTCCTAGCTGCCATTTGCTTCACAGTAGCTTTCCTAGCTAGGAACCTGCCTGGAGCATTCAATGAAGCCAAGCTGATCACCTTCAGCATGCTGGTCTTCTGCAGTGTCTGGGTCTCCTTCCTGCCCACTTACCTGAGCACCAAAGGGAAATACATGGTGGCCGTTCAGGTCTTCACCATCTTGGCCTCCAGTGCTGGACTGCTGGGCTGCATCTTCTTCCCCAAGTGCTACATTATCCTCCTGAGACCAGATCTAAATACTAAGGAACATTTAATGATCAAAATAGAAACATGATAATGAAATTGTTTCTGAGATTTGTATCATTTAATTATGTATTGCAATTATTATTGACTTGTATGCTTCCTCTGCATTTATTTGACAATTGGGGTTATTTATAACCAAAGCTAATAAAAATATTAAGAGTGTAAGATTAATCAAATAAAAATCCAAAATAATCTCAAACATTAAATAAGTGATTAATAATTAAGAAAGCATTAAGAGTGGTTAACCTAATCTTACGTAGCTTCTTCTCTGGTAATATGGTACTTTTAACCAGAGCATATAAAACATTTGCTAGACCAAATCTTGAATATAGCTCATCTGTCTGGAACCCACACTACATATCGGACATTAATACAATTGAGAATGTCCAGAGATATTTCACGAGAAGAGTCCTCCACTCCTCTGTTCGCAACAGAATACCTTATGTCACCAGACTTGAAATTTTGGGCTTAGATAATTTAGAACTACGCCGCCTTCGATCTGACCTAAGTGTAGCACATAAAATTATCTGCTACAATGTCCTACCTGTCAATGATTACTTCAGCTTCAACCGCAACACACGAGTTCACAATAAATACAAACTTAACGTAAACCGCTCCAAACTTGATTGCAGAAAATACGACTTCAGCAACAGAGTGGTCAATGCCTGGAATACATTACCTGACTCTGTAGTTTCTTCCCCAAACCCCCAAAACTTTAACCTTAGACTGTCTACCGTTGACCTCATCTCATTCCTAAGAGGTCTGTAA
The DNA here is from genome assembly GCA_003457575.1 of Thermophis baileyi. Classification (NCBI taxonomy): domain Eukaryota; kingdom Metazoa; phylum Chordata; class Lepidosauria; order Squamata; family Dipsadidae; genus Thermophis; species Thermophis baileyi. The sequence continues at coordinate 396,868 of QLTV01002832.1, forward strand.
GGGGCGTGTAGAAGCGCACCAGTATGCCTACCATCCCTGTCCTAATGTCCCCCATGTATTCGTAAAATATCATGTACTCATAACCATGCTTGTACGTATTATATATCCACAATCATGTTTATTCTTTGTCTGTAATCATATACGCGCTTGACAAAATAAATAAATAAATAATAAATGAATAAATATTTGTTCTCCTCCTTTCCCTCAAAACACTCAGATTAGCTGATGCATATATTAAACAACAAATAATATCAAACAATAAAGAAATGAATAATTACTATTCATATCTTTTAAACTGTTAGTAGTCATCCTTTTTCTCATCAACCAGGTTAATCCATATTTGATTTAGGCAACCTTCAAGAGTGGACACATGTGAGCTACGACCTGGGCTTTGGAGTGCTGTAAACATGGCAGGTTACTTCAAAATTAGTTAGGAAGGTCTTTCATGGTTCTTTGGACTTGGTATTTTCATTCCTCTGAGGTTTGGATAGTACTTGGGGTGGGGGGGGAGAGGTTAATCAGGATAATGTGAAGATAATGTGAAGTTGCAACAGCTCTAACTGGGATTGGTGCTTCTTTTCTTTCTTCTGATTTGCTCCTTCTTAGCAACCTCCATTCATAGGAGCCGAGGTGGCGCAGTGGTTAGAGTGCAGTACTGCAGGCTACTTCAGCTGACTGCTAGCTGCAGTTCGTCGGTTCAAATCTCAACAGCTCAAGGTTGACTCAGCCTTCCATCCTTCCGAGGTGGGTAAAATGAGGACCCAGATTGTTGGGGGCAATATGCTGACTCTGTGAACCGCTTAGAGAGGGCTGTAAAGCACTGTAAAGCGGTATATAAGTCTAAGTGCTATTGCTATTGCTATTTAAGCTCCAGTTCCTCCTTGTGGATGGTTTTTTTAAAGTATTCACTGGATTTCCAGCTTTGGCCCATCATCCAGGACTTCATTGAATACTTAAAAAGAACCCTCCAATTCTTCTCACCTGTGCGTAGTAAATTACACACCCATAATACACATCCATTTTATTTCCAGTTCTGCATATAGATATTTCAGCAGTACTGATTGAAAATTGATGCCTGGATCCATCAGGATCTCATGCAGTATGCCTATCTTCTGAAGATTTTTACCAGCTCCTCTGCTAAATGTTTAGTGGTCACATTTCTTAATGGAACTGCCTCCGGGTACTTAATGTCATAGTCACAGACCATCATAATATACTCATTGCCTTTAGTAGATCATGGCAAAGGGCCTACAATATCCCTGGCTATTTTAGAAAAGGAAATGTGGTCTGAAAGTCCTCTTTCCATAGCAACTGTGTCAAAGGCAGCTTTTGCCTTTATCAACTGACACATAGGGGAAGATTGACAGTATTGGACCAACTCTCCACAGACCCCTGGCCAATAGAATTGATCTAAAATTCTGTAAGTGGTCTTATCCCTACCCATATATCCCAACCATGGATTTTTATGGACTAATTCCAGGGGTGGAATTCAGCCGGTTCGGACCGGTTCGGGTGAACCAGATGCTAATTTTACATCTGGTTCACCGAACTGGTAGTTGCAAGGACTGGCTGGCTCCGCCCAACCCACCCCTCCCAGGAGTCTCAACACAGCCTGTTTTGGATGTCAGGTAAGTGCAGGGCCCACACAGAGCCTCTCGGAAGTTCTGGAAGTCTGGGAACGGGCCGTTATCGGCCTCCGGAGAGCCTCCAGAGGGCCTCCGGAGCCCGGGGGAGGCCGTTTTCACCCTCCTGGAGGCTCGAGGAAATCCTCCGGAACCTGGGGAGGGCAAAACGCCCCTGCTGTGGTGCAGGAGGCCTGGTAGGCCACGTCTACCATGGCCACGCCCACCCAGCAACTGGGCAGAGAACCGGTTGCTAAAAATTTTGAACCCCACTCCTAACTAATTCCATTACTGATTTGTGATATTCCTGAGGAACTGCTAGCCATGGTGGCACAGTGGTTAGAATGCTGTACTGCAGGCTACTTTTGCTGACTGCCAGCTGCCTGCAATTTAGCAGTTTGAATCTCACCATGCTCAAGGTTCACTCAGCCTTCCATCCTTCCGAGGTAGGTAAAATGAGGACCCAATTTTTTTTTTCAAAAATTTTTATTTTTATTTCCATAGAGACATTCATATATTTATCAGCTCATTTCTCCTTTCATTCTTTTATACACTCATTACATATTTTATACATATTTCTTATATTTATCTTATTACATTATTTAATTCAGGGTTGCTTTTTTTTCATCCCCTTTCCTTCTTACAGCCCCTCCTTCCATTTCTTCCCTCTCCCTCCTTCTCCTCCTGAACTACTTTCCTTCCCTCTCTCCTCTCCTCTTCTCTACTTCCCCTCCTACTCTCTCTCCTCCTCTCCACCCCTCTCTTCCCTCCTCCTCTTGCTATCCTTCTTC
>QLTV01002832.1:400719-417176 GCA_003457575.1 Thermophis baileyi
TGTGTTGCAATAATTTCTTTTAGCCAGCAGATGGCACTGTCAGCTCCTCGATATCACATAATCTCTCTTAAACATAAATCTCCAAAATACTTCAAATCTTCTTCAAAAATATATTTTCCAAATCTCCAAGTTATTTAATTTTTGTCCAAGTCCGATTACATAAATATCTGTAATCTCCTTGGACTTAATCTTTGTTTTATTGCAATCACTCTATGGTATTTCCAATTGCTAGATAGCCGCCATCCTCCATTCTGGAAAATCCCCAATTAGTCTCTTTTCAAGTTTCCTGTATTTAAATTGGCCATTCACTCACCCGAGTCCAGCACATTTCTTTGTCTCCTCTCCTGCTTTAAAAACTTTAAAAACTTTAATCTTCTTAGCTAGATGGATCCCAGTTCTTTACTTTCTTCCTTCTATTCGTGGTCGTTCCCTCTATGGCGCTCGAAGCACCCTGTACAGCTGCCGGTCGCGGGGTTTGTGCAGCATTCCCCGGGGGTTTGCCTTACCCTCCAGGGAAACTGCCAGGCCCCCACTTCTTCCCTCCCCCTCCAGAGGAGTTTCAGCTTGGTTCAGACGGAACCAGAGCTCCCAAGCGGCTGCAAGTTCGACATCCCCACGGAGCCGAGGTGGCGCAGTGGTTAGAGTGCAGCACTGCAGGCTACTTCAGCTGACTGTTAGCTGCAGTTCGGCGGTTCAAATCTCACCGGCTCAAGGTTGACTCAGCCTTCCATCCTTCTGAGGTGGGTAAAATGAGGACCCAGATTGCAATATGCTGACTCTGTGAACCGCTTAGAGAGGGCTGTAAAGCACTATAAAGCGGTATATAAGTAACTGCTATTGCTATTGCTTTCGCGGGAGACGTCGCGCCAAGGGAAGCTGACCATGCCTTCTCAAATGAGGACCCAAATTGTTGGGGGCAATATGCTGACTCTTTAAACCACTTAGAGAGGGCTGTAAAGCACTGTGAAGCAGTATATAGGTCTAAGTGATATTGCTATCTCTTCAATGTGTGTAGGGATGAAGCCTTATCCAGTATAGCAATACGTTTTTCTGGAATCCGGGAGTCGTGTCTATGTTTCCCTCCTTTTCTGCTGCTAACCAACAAAGTTTTAATGTTGGGTCCTTCTTTTGCAAGGGTCCCAGGTGAACCTCCCATTTAGGAGTATCTATTCCTATGGGCTTACCGAGGGGTAAAACCTTCTGAAGTCTGCTACCGGTTCGCTTTGCGCATGCATGCATGCCGCAGGCACTACTGTGCAGCACTGAAAAAGGAGCATTTTGAAGCCATCAGAGTCTGCAAAGGTAAGTAGAACAGCGAGGGGGGGAATCAGCTGTGCCACGCGATTTAGATTAGCTACAAAACAGGAAATCCTGCTTTCTAGATAATCTAGATCGTGAGGCACAGCTGATTGTCACACAGCTGATCGTCAGATATTCACCTGAAGCGGTAGCATTTTTTACTACCAGTTTGGGCGAACCAGTCCGAACTGGTAGCATTTCACCTCTGGGTTTACCCCTGGCTTTGTCAGCCTTTCATAACACTTTCTCTTTCCTATTGATATCTCATTTCTGCTATTGAGTCAGAATGGTCAGGAAGAATTCCAGCTTCCTTCCCTTCCAGTTCCCTCCTTGTCTTTGCCTTAAACTGGGACCTTGTAGTTACTCCCAGTATCTTAGCCTCACAGGTGCCATCAGAATGATGCAAGCAGCATCACCAGGTCAGGCTGCAAACTCCACCCCTTTGGGGCTTGTGTGATGTCACAATGCACTTAGGACAGGGAGTGTGGCTTGCATCACAAAGCCACAATGCTGCTTCATCAGTCTGGCCACCTTCCGCTGATTCTCTCTTTTTTTTTTCATTTTTCATTTTAGAATTTTTCAATATCGTAAAAGTAGACAAAGAAAAGGAAGATAGTAAGAAAAATAAAAATTAACAAAGAAGAAAACATCAATACCATTCTCCTTTCATTCTATCAAGTTGGTGGAATAGTTAGAAAGAATGTTATTTGAACATTTACACTCTTATCAAGAATCAGAAAGTATGTCTCACTATGTTTTTTTCTATGTTTTGCTGGCCTTCTTACTTTTCACTCTTCACATGCCTTGAAAGTAGCTTACCCAGGAAAGTGAGATCAGGTGGTTGGACTAGAAGACCTTCAAGGTCCCTTCCAACTCTGTTATTCTGTTATTCCAAGGATGGTTTCTCAGTAAATAAATATATTATCAGAAAACTTAGAAGCCCTGGCAAAGAAGGAAGGAAGGACCGTCTATGGAATGATGTTGAGGAGGGAATTGGATGACCGGGAAAGGAGGGGCTTGTTGTAAAGGAGGGGCTGATGCAGAGGTGGGTTCCTCCCGGTCTGGACCAGTTCACCTGAACCAGTAGCAACCCACTGGTGACATCACGTTGACGTCACGGAACCGGTTCTGTCGGTGCCGGTCCGTGGGTGCCGCCATCTTTTTTTGGAATTTTTTTTGGGGGGGGGGATTTTTCCCGTTTTTTTTCTTCTGCACATGTGCAGAAGCTGAGTTTCCAGCACTGCGCATGCATCGCCATCTTGTTTTCCGTTTTTTTGGGGGGGGGGGTTTTTGGCACTGCGCATGAGGCGCAGGAGGAAGCGAACCGGCAGCGAGGTAAGTTAGAACCCATCCCTGTGCTGGATGGAGGGGGGTCTTTGTAGCTGCTCCCCTAATAATGGCATCATTCTTGAGTGAAGAATAAAAAAAAAATAATTTCATGCAACTGCCTGGAGTTTATCATCCCAGCTCAGAACAAACTTGGTAAGGAATAAAATTTCCCAATAAAGTAGTTGCCATCTTATTATTCTCCCTCATCCTCTCTGAACTTCCTTTATCCCCAAATCCAGAAATAATCAATTCAGTTTTTTCTTCTTTTGATCAAAGGTCCATGTAATATTTCTGGCTACTGCTCATTGTCCCATATATTTTATTTACTTACTTAAGTACTTAGGTATTTACTGATTTATTTAGAGGATTTATATGGCTGCCCGCTCACTCTCAGTGACTCTGGGCAGCTTACAAAAAATTTACTGCATGATTTTCATGGATCAATATGTTGGTATCAGGAAAGTGGCTTTTTCTACATCTGCAACTTCCTGATTCTACACACGAAGTTCAGGGTCCCCAGAGAAGAAGTTGCTTGTCGCTGTAATTATCATCATCCCAGTCTTTGAGACCTCTTCTGCTACTTCTCCAGTGACTATTTTTTTCATTTAAACAATGAAACATCAGACTGAATAGAAGGGAACTTGCATCAGAAAAGTATAAATGCCTCAGGTCATGCTCTGTGTGGCACTGGTCTTGGGACAGGCATGGGCTGTGCTCCTGAATGTGTCCTTCTCTCCTTTCTGTTTGAAGCTCATTTTTGTCTCTGTCCAAATCAGAAAGCCACTGGCATTTCCATCTTGTGAAAGTGCCTTGAATTAGAACATAGAACAATAGAATAATAAAGTTGGAAGGGAACCTGGAGGTCTTCTAGGCTAACCCCCTGCTCAAGCAGGAAATCCTATACCATTTTAGGCAAATGGTTGTCCAATTTTGCCTTTAAAACTTCCAGTGTTTGGAGCATTTACAACTTCTGGAGGCAAGTTTTTTCACTGATCAATTGTTCTAACTGTCAGGAAATTTCTCCTTAGCTCTAATTGCTTCTCTCCTTGATTATTTTCCATTATTTATTTTTGTCTTGCCTTCTGGTGCTTTGGAAAATAGGTTGACCCCCCCCTCTTCTTTGTGGCAGCCCCTCAAATATTGTAACTACTATCATGCCAGCCCTAGTCCTTCTTTTCACTAGACTAGACATACCCAATTCCTGCAACTGTTCTTATATGTTTTAGCCTCCGGCCCCCTCTTTATCTTTGTTGCTCTTTTCTGCACACTTTCCAGAGTCTCAACATCTTTTTTTATATTGTGACAAGAACTGGTTGCAGTATTCCGTATGTGCTCTTACTAAGGCTTTGTAAAATAGTACTAGCACTTCACATGATCTTGATTCTCTCCCTCTTAGAATTCTTCTAACTCTTTTTGTTGTTTAGAAGTGTGAAGGAGATTGATTCAACCTTATGGATCTTTTGCTTCTGCTTTCGATGCTACTGGTGTCCCAACTAGTCTCTGGGAAGCTTAGAATGAAGTGCCCACTGAGTTTGGAGGGCAGAAAAAGACCATGGAGCTATTACAGTCCAGGAGGCCATGTCATTAGTATGATCACCATTGCAGAAACAATTTCACTCGAAATCTTGCCCTTCAACATGGCTCCTTCTAGTCTCTCGTAAGTCATACGATGTGATGGAGTCCCATTCACTCCATTTGATGTTCTAACACTCTCCTGATCTTATTACACTTATTCCTAAATTGGAGAAACTGTCTGATTTCCAGAATCATTTGATTTCCAAGGCTTCCCTCTTTTTTCTTATTTTGTGGAAGAGACTCAAATCCAAAGACAGGGCAGGAAAACTCTGAAATAAGTTCAAATTATTTTCCCCTCCCAATCCAGTCCTGAGTTCATCACTTGAATACTGATTTTTGTTTAAAATAGCTTGTTGAAGTGTTTGCTGTTGCTTGGTCCTACTTATTTCTTTATTTTTATAAGTGCTCATTGATATTCAGTGACTGATGCTTATAAGAATATAGATTTTTTTGAACTTGTTTTCTTGATCACTCATGAATTCCTTTAATGATTGGATGATTTTGAATTTTTGTTATTGAGAAAATGAAAATTAGCGCTAATACAAGTAATGATATATTTGTTGATATATTTGCTGATATATTGATATATTAAACCTGGTGGAAGATTATCTCCATCCCATCTTCTCAACACTCATAAAAATTAAATGGTGATGGGTGACTATGATTTATTTTTGGGTTTGCATTGCAGTGTTGGCTTAAAACCCAGTATGCTTGAGGAGATGAAAAAGGAACAAATACATCATTTTATTATTGCTGATGATGATAACATGAACATTTTATTTACAGTAATTCACCTTTTGGTCATCAAAATATCATACGCTTCATTGGCACCATTGAAATGATGAACAAGAATCTCCAGGTCCAGCACAATCTCACACTTGGCTACAACCTCCATGACAGCTTTTTGAACATACTTCTCACTTCAGAAGCCTTGCTGGAGATGTTGTCTACTGGAGAAGCCAATGTTCCCAACTACAGCTGTGGAAAGAAGGACAATCTTTTGGCTCTTCTTGATAGTGCTTATGATGATACCTCCATCCAGATGTCAACATTAGTAGGCCCCTACAAAGTCCCACAGGTTTGTGTGTATGTTTCTCTATCTGTTAACTGAGTGGGGTGATGGTGGGTGAGCAATACATCCCACTATATGTTCTCTGAAAGCTGCTTTTCATCATGGCCATTGTAGGTGTCACAGTTAGGGATACCAGCCTACAATAGGAAGCAAACATCAAAGCAGACATATCCTCTTGTGACACCATCTCCATTTTTGGGAGGCTTCTGCTGCAACATGTGCAGGGGAGGACAGGCTCTGTATCCAATCAAGGAGTCCTCTTTACAAAGGGACCATGTAGAAACAATGAAAAACTCACACTTTGTACATAATCTTATCCAGAAAAAAGAATCCCTATGTATTATTTTAACTGTAATTGATAAAAACTATACATCTTATGGGACCACTAACATTACAGAATACAGAATAACAGAGTTGGAAGGGACCTTGGAGGTCTTCTAATCCAACCTGCTGCTCAGGCAGGAAACCCTATACCATTTCAGACAAATGGTTGTCCAATCTCTTCTTAAAAACCTCCAGTGTTGGAGCATTCACAACTTCTGGAGGCAAGTTGTTCCACTGATTAATTGTTCTGTCAGGAAATTTCTCCTTAGTTCTAGGTTGCTTCTCTCCTTGATTAGTTTCCATCCATTGCTTTTTGCCTGCTCTCAGGTACTTTGGAGAATAGCTTGACTAGCTCTGCTTTGTGGTAATCCCTGAGATACTGGAATCTATCGTGTCACTCCTAGTCCTTCTTTTCTTTAAACTAGACACCCAATTCCAGCAACTGTTCTTTATATGTTTTGGCTTCCAGTCCCCTAATCATCTTCATTGCTCTTCTCTGTACTCTTTCTAAAGTCTCAGTATCTTTTTTACATTGTCGTGACCAATACTCGATGCAGTATTCCAAGTGTGGCCTTACCAAGGCATTATAAAGTAGTATTAACAATTCACATGATCTTGATTCTATCCCTCTCTTAATGCAGCCTAGAACTGTGTTGGCTTTTTTGACAGCTGCAGCACACATATTTAAGTGATTGTCCACTAGAACTCCAAGATCCCTTTCACAGTTGCTACTAATGAGCCAGGTACCACCTATACTAGACCTGTGCATTTGGTTTATCTTGCCTAAATGTAGAACCTTACACTGATCTTCATTTTGTTAGATAGAGCCCAAGTTTGCAAAGATCCTTCAGTATCTTCAGCCTATCTTCTGGAGTGTTGGCTATTCCTGCCAACTGGGTGTCATCTGCAAATTTGATGAGTTCCCCATCTATCCCCTTATCCAAATCATTGATGAAGATGTTGAAGAGTACTGAACCTAAGACAAAGCCTTGGGGTACGACACTGCATACTTCCCTCCATATAGATGAAGTTCCAGTGAGGACTACATGTTGAGTGCAGCTGGTCAGCCAGTTATGAATCCATGTGATGGTGATGGTGTCTAACCCACATTTTTCTATCTTATCAAGTAGTAGGTTGTGGTCTACTTTATCAAATGCCTTACTGAAGTCCGAGTAAATTATATGCACAGCATTCCTTTCATCCACTAATTTTGTCACTTTGTCAAAGAATGCAATAAGAGTTGTCTGGCATGACCTGTTTCTGACAAACCCATGTTAGATTTTGGTTATGACTTTGTTTGCCTCTAGGTGTTTGCTGATTCCTTCCTTGCTTATCTTTTCCAGAATCTTCCCAGGTATTGAGGTCAGCCTGATAGGTCTGTAATGTCCTGGATCTATTCCCCCCCCCCACTTTTTGAAGCTCTTTTCCAGTTTTCTGGTAGTTCCCTGGTGCTTCAGGATCTTTGAACAGAAATAGTTCAGTGTTTCTGAGATAATGTCTGCCAGCTCCTTCAGAACCTTGGGGTGTAATCTTGTCCTGGTGATTTGACCTTGTTTAGGGTGGACAGGTGCTCACTTACCATTGTCTTGCCTGTTTTAACTTGTGTTCCTAATCTGTTTTTTACGGTACTGTTTTTGATAGGATGGACCATTTTTATTTAGTCTAGATATTATCAACTTACCAGGACTAATGGAAGGTCCTGAAGGTGTAAAATACATCAATCAATCAATCAATCAATCAATCAATCAATCAATCAATCAATCAACCAATTCCAGGTTTCTTCTCTCCTTGAGTAGTTTCCATCCATTGTTTCTTGTCTTGCCTTCTGGTGCTTTGGAAAATAAGTTGATCCCCCCTCATACACACACAGGTTACCCTCATGGCCTCATATCGACCTGAACTTTGGTACTTAATATATATATTACTGCTGAAACAAACCCAATTACAGTATCTGAGAAGTATCTTGGTTTAAAATGACTTCAGCTTCTACCCTCAGAGCTGAACTGGAAATTTATGCAATTTGTTTGTTGCCTAATATCAGGGCAATTATTAGAATAAAAATAAACCTATGTTAAAATGACAGATTCCCAAGATTCTATTTCGTAGAACAGAGAAAATTAAAGACCTCTTGAACTGTATAAATATATATATATCAACAGCTGTGGACTCCTTGTCTCTTGTACAAGTGGAAACCAAGCTAAAAAGATTGCTGAACAAATAATGTGGGATATCAAAGCATAGAAAAATACAACTATTCTTAGTAAGGTTAGCACTCTGAAATGGATGAGCCACTACAAATGTTCCTTCCAAATTGCCACATATTTCATTGCAGAAATGCCTAAACTTCTTAGGGTGGTATTTAATTGAGTAAGATTTGAGCAGCTGGACACAATGGTTAAATATGGAAGATTTAACAAAGTCCCCTGTAAAGAAGAGACTTCTATTTGCGGAGTTCTGGATATAAAAGACATAATGCAACTATTATTTGAATATCAATTGCATAAGAGTGAGATCATATCTTGGACTGTATATTAGATGAATGATGTATTGGGATCCTTTTATTAAAAGGACATATTTCCTGTGTATTCAGAATTTTAAAAATGCTATTAATTATGACCTCTTATTTGAACCAAACAGTTAATAGCAATAGCAATAGCATTTAGACTTATATACCGCTTCACAGTGCTTTTACAGCCCTCTCTAAGTGGTTTATAGAGTCAGCATATTGCCCCCAACAATCTGGGTCCTCATTTTACCCACCTCGGAACGATGGAAGGCTGAGTCAACCTTAAGCCTGGTGAGATTCGATTGGCCAAACTGCTGGCAGCCAGTGATCAGCAGAAGTAGCCTGCAGTACTGCACTCTAACCACTGCGCCACCACGGTTAAGATATCCATATGTGAGTTTGATGATGGTAAATTCTAGGGTTTGCTATTTGCATTCTTTATTCTTATTCTTTTTTACGTGATTCTTTCATCTTTTCAATTTTTGTGTATGGTTTTGTTAATGTTCTGTGTTTTATATTCTGTATCTTGATGTGGCCTAATGACTAATCGTCAATAAGGTACTTTAATATATTCATGAGGACAAACTTAGATTTATGAAGAGCTAATATTTTGGACTTGATGTGATCCCAAATATAACATAGGACTTTTCATTGCTTTTCCAGATCAGTGGTAGAATTGTTTCAGAGACTCTCAGTGACAAAAGTCGGTTCCCTTTTTTCCACCAGATGCTCCCCCAAAAAGGGTTCCACTACCCAGAAATTGTCCAGCTGCTCCTGCATTTCAGATGGACCTTGATTGGTCTCTTTGCTTCAGACACAGAGGAGGGAGAGAATTTCATGAGGACTTTTACTCCTATGCTTGTCAGGAATGGAATTTGTGTTGTTCTATCACAACAATTCTCAATGACTGAACATAAAGAACTCCTTGGGGATGCCATCTCAAAATGGAGGCAAGTCAATGTCTATGTTTACTTCATGGAATATGTTTCCCTTGGTGCGATAGTTCTTCCTTTCCACTTAAAACTTATGAGTTTGCCAGGACCCATTGAAGGGAAAGTCTGGATCTTAGCAGTTGTGAGGTATCTGACAATTAGAAGGCACATAATTTTCAAACACGTCTACAGTTTTTGGACCTTTAATATTATGAAGGAAAAAAGGCCAAATGATGATGTCATTGAACCCTCTATCTTTCTACATCGTCAGTTTAAAGATCGGTCTTTTCACTGCTCTTTTTCAAAGCACATCATTTCTATCAAAGGCCGGAGAAGATGCACCCAGAAAGCACCCCTGGAGACCAAAAGAGAAAAGGAACCAGATCAAGATCGCAAATACAATAAAAATTTACAATATTGTTAAGACTCTGGCCCACATCTTGAATGCTGCGTATTCCTCCAGATCCAGGAGGAGACTGAAGGAGGACAAAGGGAGTTTACGAGCTCCAAGGCTTCAGCCATGGCAGGTATGGGGTCCCAACAAAGATCCATTAAACTTAGTTCCTTTGGACAATGAATCCAAAGGAGAAGAACCATCATAACCTACCAACAACAGATTTGGCTAATCTAGTTGTTCGGGGGATGATTTACCAAGGTTCTGGCACCAAATATATTTGCGTATTAAACACTTCAAATTTTAAAAAGATACATGAATTTTTAAACAAATTCCCGTATGTACTTAAAGAATTTTTTGTATGTTTGCAATTAGTGTCATAAAATTTTATATTCTAAAATTTGAAGGTGCTCCCAAGACAATCTAGTCCTTTAAAAAAAAAAAAAAAGATGGCAACAGCAGCTGTATGTGTTTGTAGATGGTGCTCCGGACAGTGGTGGGTTCCAAAATTTTTTACTACCGATTCTGCGGGCGTGGCTTGGTGGGCGTGGCTTTGTGGGCATGGCAGGGGAAGGTTACTGCAAAATCCCCATTTCCTCCCAATCAGCTGGGACTCGGGAGGCAGAGAATAGATGGGGGCGGGGCCAGTCAGAGGTGGTACTTACTGGTTCTCTGAACTACTCAAAATTTCTGCTACCGGTTCTCCAGAACTGGTCAGAACCTGCTAAATCCCACCTCTGGCCTAATCATGTGGTCACTAATGCTGGGGAGGGTGGCAGGCTGCTGTTGGGATTTTTTGAGGTTTGACTGGCAAGTGGGAGCTTGGAACTGTATGAACTTCAGGAGACATAGTAGGACTACACAGCTGCTATAATATCTAGTGCAGCATAGCAGGTCTTCTGGCTACTCCTCTAACTACTTTTTGCAATCTTCTGAATGTTCTGTAATCGGGCCTGGGAAGGCTGCTTGGGGAATTCTGGGGCTGGAAGGGAAAGTAGGATGAGAGGCGAGTGTGTTGGTCCCTTTCCCCTGGGTAAGAGCTGGATGGGGAAGAGTGGCTCCCTGCTTGGTGGGTGAGAGCGACTGGGCAGGGGGCTGTTTGTGCACTGAGTGGATATATTATGAGTCTGTTGGGCGATAAGGGGGTGCTGGATGTGACCCGTCTGTGGCAGTGAGGAAGGGTTGGTGTGAGTTTGAGGGCACTGAGAGCAAGTGCTATAGTGCCTGAAAGGCTCACCTTGCCCCTGACAGTTTGTCAGTTGGAGGAGGTTTCCCCCTTTTTAAGGAGGAGTGTTAGTGATGGGGGATGGAATGGTTTTCAGGGAAGGCAGAGGAGTGCTGTCTATTTCACTGGTGTCAGGTAATGGGATAAATGGGAGGCAAAGGGGCAGGCAGGCACGGGGAATGCAACCTGTCAGGGTATGCAGATTTAATAGCTGTAAGCTGATGAGAGGTTGTAAGCGAAGGCAACCGGAAGCCGATGCAATGTGAATGAGGCAGCAGGGTTACTGCCACTTTAAGAAGCTGGGTTTGAAAGCTGCCTATATAAGGGAAGCCATTAGAGGGTGTTTCCCTTGTCCTCATGTTCTCTCTTGTCTGTGTAGTCTCATTGCTCTTCTCTGTTTATCAGTAGCTGTATAAAGGTATTTAACCACGTATAAGTTTGTATATATTTAGCTGTACATAAACCACTATTAAGTATCTAAAGGCTCTGTGTGCTGAGTGCTGTCAAGAGTTTTGCTCCTGGGTTTATCTCATAATACTAATCACGCTGCATAAACTCTGACACAACCTTGGTGTTTAATACCAGTCTCGTGTTCTGCCCCCTTGCACTCACCTCATTTACCTGGTCAGCAGATCTGTGGTGGCTCTGGTCTTAGGCTGCTGCTTTTAAATGTCAGATCAGCCTGCAATAAGGCTAGCCTTATTGCCAATTTGATCCTTGAAGAGAAGGCTGATCTGGTTTGTATAACCGAGACCTGGCTGGGCCCAGAGGGAGGTGTTCCCCTCTTAGAAATGTGCCCATTGGGTTATTGAGCATGGCACCAGTCTACACCTCAGGGCCGGGGTGGGGCTGTGGCTGTTGCTATCAGAGAATCTCTAGCAGCTCCACAAGTGCCTGGCTGTGAGACCCTTTTTCTTAGGTTGGGCTCAAGGGATCAGGTGGGATTGCTGCTGCTGTACCTGCCTCCCTGCTGCATTGCAGCTTCCCTACCTGGGCTCCTGGACCAAGCCGCAGGGCTGGCAGCGAAATTCCCGAGGCTTATAGTTCTGGGGGACTTCAACCTGCCATCCCTGGGGGTGGGGTCAGAGGTAGCCCAAGATTTCATGGAAACCATGACTTCCATGGGCCTGTCCCAGGTCATCCAGGGCCCGACTAGGAATAGTGGTCACACACCTGATTTGGTGCTTTTGTCAGAGCAGTGCCTATGTGACCTGGAATTGGTGGACTTGTCCTTGGTCCCCTTGTCATGGTCGGATCACAGTCTGGTGGCAATGAGTTTCTCGAGAGCTGTCCCCCCCCCTCCCGCAGGGAGGCAGGACCTATTAGATTGATCCACCCCCGTTGACTAATGGACCCGGATGGGTTCCAGAAGGAGCTGGGGGTTATAACTGCAGATCTGCTATGCAGTCCAGCCGAGCTCTTAGTCACTGTTTCAAATAGGAAGGTGACTGAGACTCTGGATAGGATTGCACCCATGCAACCTCTCCTCCCCCATAGACCTCTCTGCCCTCCATGGAATACAGAGGAACTGAGAGGGATGAAACTGATAAAGAGACGTCTAGAGCACCGCTGGTGGAAGACAAGGGATGAACTCAATCAAACATGGCTAAGAGCTGCTATTAAGGCCTACCTCGTGACAATTAGTGCAGGGAAGTGTAAATACTTCTCTGCACTAATTACATCTGCAGATAATTGCCCAGCGACCCTCTTTAAGGTGAGCCTCCTCCTCCTGGGGAAGGAGGAGATTGAGGTCCACCTGAAGGGGTGCACTGAGGAATTTGCGGATTTTCTGGAAGATAAAATCGCTCAACTTCATTCCCAGTTAGGTGCCAGCATAGTTGCTGGTCTGATGGAAGCCCCTGAGGCAGGTTCTTGCCCTGTTATCTGGGAATATTTTGACCCTGTCGCTCCTGAGGAAGTGGACAGGATCCTAGGGATTATGCGCGCAAGCACCTGTGTTTTAGACCCATGTCCCTCCTGGCTTGTGAAAGGTTCCCGAGAGGTGACAGGTGGGTGGACTCTGGTGGTAATTAATGCTTTCCTACAGGAGGGGGAAGTGCACCAGCACTTTAAGTAGGCTGTGGTCAGTCCGCTTCTTAAGAAGCCATCGCTGGATTCCACCCTGTTGGATAATTTTCAACCCGTCTCCAATCTTCCCTTTTTGAGGAAGGTGGTTGAGAAGGTGGTTGCGCAGCAGCTCCAAAGGTTTCTGGATGAAACGTATTATCTAGACCCCTACCAGTCAGGATTCAGGCCTGGATATGGGACAGAAACGGCATTGGTCACGCTTTTGGATGATCTCTGGCAGGAGCGGAATGGGGGTAGTGCATCCATCCTTGCTCTAGTTGACCTCTTGGCGTCTTTCGATACCATCAACCATGGTATTCTTCTGGAGCAGCTTCGGGGGATGGGAGTGGGAGGCCCTGTGCTATCCTGGTTCACTTCCTTCCTCTGTGGCCACTCTCAGTCAGTGTGGATAGGAGGGGAGAGATCCAGCCCTCCCCCACTGCTTTGCAGGGTTCCACAGGGCTCAGTACCCTCTCCGCTCCTGTTCAACATTTATATGAAGCCGCTGGGTGAGATCATCCACCACCATGGACTGAGGTATCATCAATATGCTGATGATACTCAGCTGAATGTCTTAGTCCGTGGTGAGATAAGTGATGCTGTGTCCTCCCTCTCTCAGTGCCTGGAGGCTGTTAGGGGCTGGATGGGGAGCAACGGGCTGAATCTTCCATCTTGACTATTGCAACATGCTCTAATGGGGCTGCCCTTGAAGAGCATCTGGAAGCTCCAGTTGGTGCAAAATGCAGCGGTCCACATGGTTTTGTGCAGACCTCGGTGTGCACATGTATCACCTCTCCTGCGGGAGCTCCATTGGTTGCTGATTTGCTTCTGGGTGCAATTCAAGGTGCTGGTTGTCACCTTTAAAGCCCTTTATGGTTTGGGACCAGGTTATCTGAGGGATCGTCGCTTGCCAGTCACATCTGCCCAACCCACCAGAGCGGGGAGGCAAGGAATGTTGCAGGTCCCATCCCCTAGAGAGATACACTTGGTGGGACCCAGAAGAAGGGCCTTCTCCGTGGTGGCTCCCTCTCTCTGGAATATCATTCCCCCAGAAATTAGAATGGCCCCCACTTTAACATTCTTCTGGAAGACGCTGAAGTCCTGGTTCTGCCAGCGGGCCTGGGGAATGCAGAGCAGGATGAAGCCCATTAAATGGCTCATATGATGTGTTGTCACCAGGGCAGGGGGTGGGGGGTTATTTTATCATTTTATTATATGTGATTCTCTCTTTTATTAGTTTTATTGTTTTTATATGATGTTTTTATATTCTTGTAAGCCGCCTTGATGTGCGAATAGGTGGCAATATAAATCTTATAAATAAATAAATAAATAAATAAATAAATAAATAAACAGTTTGAATTGTAACACTAGTTTGTTTTCCTTTACTCAGGCCACAGGACAATCTTACTAATCTCTCCTTATTGAAAGGAATTTTTATCCTTCTGCTAAACAACCAATGTGTAACAAATACAATACATCTTTCGTTTTCTTAAATAAGTTTGCATGTTGCACAAGAATACGCACACAGTCTATCTTCTGATGGAGAATGAGACTTTTCTATTATTTTTATCATTCCTCCTCTATAGAAATCTCAGTTAAATCTTTTCTGATTGATGGCTGTTTGGTGTTTCCTAAAGATAATCAGAGAAGGGGAGACTATACTTTTCTCATTCAATGGCCCAGCTCTAAAACTGCTCATCCTTTTAGGACGTTTTTCCTGTCATTCAGCCAGAATCTCCTCTCTTGTGACAGAACTCATTTTTTTCCCTGTTGGACACTCTGGAATACAAGTAAACAGAACTTAAGCTTCTGTGTAACATCTTTCTGTTATTGGATCATTGTTGTACCCTCTCTTGTCCAACTAACAGGTTTTGTTAGTCAAAACAGGTGCTCCCAGATACTTTTTGATTTTCACCTCCTGCAGAACAAAATGGCTCTTCCCCTTGTTATCTTTCCTTAAGGCTAAGAGCAGCTTCTCTGATCTCTTCCTTGGCTTCATTGCCCTTCCCAAAATCTGATCCAGATTTTCTGCAATGTCTTCTCCAGATGTGGTGCTTGCAAAGTCACCTGGTCCTTGAGTTGGGGTCTTCCCAAACCAGAACATTCACTTCTGAGAAACTCATGGAGGCATTTGTCTTCTTTCCATGAGCATCACACTGCCAACTTTCATTCGCTTTGTAATCAGCTACTATTTTGCAATCATTCTCACAAATATATTTATCAAGTTTGGTATATCCATGGTCCTTCTTCTCTTGTCCCTGATTTTACTTCTTCTAGGTGAAGAACTTTTCACTTGTCTCTCTTTAATTTCAGTCATGTTTTTTTTTCACCCAATTTTTGTACAAGTTGTGTTTTAAACTTAAAAGTATAATTTCCTCATCTGGTCATGTTTCTCATTGGTTCTACCTGGGAGAAGATTAACCTGACAACTTTCTTCTTGAAAACCAAATGCTTTTTGCTCATCCCCCTGTTGTTCTCAAGGTGATTATGAATAATCTTTTTATTTCTTTGTTTGATCAATTTATGTGTGACCTGTTCTTGTACTGTTTGTTCCATATAAATCACAAATTTTGTCAGTTACATTTTGTCAATATATATATTTTTTCCAATATATGATTGACAAACCTTGCTGAATCTTTGTTTATCATTTTCCAAGATACAGAAAACACTTGTTCTCTCAACTAAGAGTATTTGAAAATTAGACAACTATATTAGAAAGATTCAAATGTGAAAAGCCCCTGTGGGATAAGAAACCAAGGTTTTTATTTTTAAAATTTGTGGATATTTTAATCCTAGTTCCATCCCTTTCTGGACAAGAAGGAGATTTGCAATATTACCCTGGAGAAACTGTACGTGGACCAAAATGGAGATGTGAGAGCAGATCTGGAGATCCTGAGCTGGATGCTTCTATCAAACAAGGCTCCCCTCAAAGTGCAACTGGGGAGTTTTGAAAGCCAGAGGCTGATTTTCAGCGAAGATGCTCTGTCTCGTATACAGTTGCTCAATAAGGTATGTGATATATATTTGCGGCTGTTCTCTGTTTTTCAAAGCCATAAAACATATTTAAGGTAGGTTAACTCTGGTCAGCAAAATGGATGACCTTCACTAAAAATTGAATGTGTTGAGCAGAACTCTTATGCTTTTCTTATATAGCTTTCAAGGCTTCAGTACAATTGCCCGGATGTCCTTTAGATGCTGCAGCATGGAGCACTGTTTTAAGATGATTCAGCCATGCCCAACATGGGATTCTAGGTGACCGTTCTTCAGGATACAGAGCATGGCCCTTCTTCTTGAATGCAATTGTTTAAAAACTCCTCTTCCTTCACTCTTCCTGACTAATTTACGTTCACTTGCTAATAAGATGGATGAATTACTTTTTTATTTATTTATTTTTATTTTATATACACAAAAAACATTACATAACATACAAACATACAATGGTAGGAATCCTAGATCCCAATTTTTGTTATAGCTCAAGATCAGTTCACAAAATTTTGTATACTTATAATATAAATATTTTCAGGTATATTTGTAATTTATGTTTTATACTTGTTTCTTCTATGTATATCTACTTTCTGGTCAATTTTTTGTATATGTCATATATCTCTTTTATGGATTTCTTTAATACATATTGCCTTTTCCATTTCTATATACATTCATTTACCTATATGTCTTTTCCATTTTATATAAATATATATATATACATACATCTAACTAATTAATATTTACACTTT
>QLTV01002832.1:423621-436637 GCA_003457575.1 Thermophis baileyi
AGTTTTTAAGAAGATGTTGGATAACCATTTGTCTGAAGTGGCTAAGCAGGGGGTTGGACTAGAAGACCTCCAAGGTCCCTTCCAACTCTGTTATTCTATTCTATTCTATTCTATTCTATTCTATTCTATTCTATTCTATTCTATTCTATTCTATTCTAGTCTAGTCTAGTCTAGTCTAGTCTAGTCTAGTCTAGTCTAGTCTAGTCTAGTCTAGTCTAGTCTAGTCTAGTCTAGTCTAGTCTAGTCTAGTCTAGTCTAGTCTATATTTATTGTTATCTACCTTAAGTCTCCCTGGGCAAAAAGGAGGCTCCAAATTTAACTAATAATAAATGTGGCTCTTTCTTTCCATGCTAGTTTCCTAAATGTAGTTTTTCAACAAAAAGGACATTTTCTTGAATACCTAGCTGGATCTTTCAAATATCCCTTCCCCACACAGGGCTCATACTCATGTTTCACATGCTGCAGCAAAAGATGCCTGACTTAGCAATAGCAATAGCACTTAGACTTATATACCGCTTTACAGTGCTTTACAGCCCTCTCTAAGCGGTTCACAGTCAGCATATTGCCCCCAACAATCTGGGTCCTCATTTTACCCACCTTGGAAGGATGGAAGGCTGAGTCAACCTTGAGCCGGTGAGATTTGAACCGCCGAACTGAAGCTAGCAGTCAGCTGAAGTAGCCTGCAGTGCTGCACTCTAACCACTGCGCCACCTCGACTTACCCTTTTCGAGGGACACATTCTCAAGCCTCACCTATATCTCACTTCACTTGAGTTCTGGAAATTATGCAGTCAGCTTTAGTCTTATTTTGATAGCACAGCAGCCATATTAATTTAAGAGCCCTAAGACTTTTTTCCATATATATTTTAAATATAGAATTGACTATTTTTGACTATATCAGGTGTTGGCAACCCGCGGCCCCAAAGCCTCATGTGGCTCTTTGACCCCTCTCCTGCAGTTCCCTGCCGACCCGGTCTCTTGACCTGCTCTCCACCCCAAGAAGGCACAAGCCTCTCCACAGAGCCATGCGGCTGCAGTGCCCCTAGCATTTTCTCTGCACTGCCAACGATCGGCTGCTTTTTGCGATTCTGCATCCTTCCCAGGCAGCTCAGCCCCAGCTGTGGTCCCCTTCATGTTGACTCAGGAAGGAGGGGAACGGGGAGGAGCAGCCGCTGCCGGTGCCGGATGCAGGGAGGGAAGAGCTCCGGCTCTCCTGCGCAGCACGGCTCTCCTACGCAGTGCAGCTTTCCTGCACTGTGCAGTGCAGCTGGCTACTCACCTCACTGCACAGTGGTGGCAGCGAGAGGAGGAGTCACCATCTCCGCCACTGTGATACTGGCCCAGGAGGGTATCCCGCTTGTGCAAGAAAGAGATGAGAGAGAGAAAAGGGGAGAAAAGGTGAGAAAGAAATGAGAAAATGATGGAGGGAGAGGGAGAGAGGGAGAAAGAGAGAAATGAGAGAGATGAGAGAGAGAGAGGGAGGGAGAGGAGAGAGAGAGATGAGAGAGAGAGAAAGAGAGAGATGAGAGGGAGGGAGAGTGGGAGAAAGAGATGAGAGAGGGAGGGAGAGGGAGGGAGGGATGGAGAAAGAGAGAGAGAGAAAGAGAAAGAGAGATGAGAGGGAGAAAGAGAGAGATGAGAGAGGGAGGGAGGGAGAGGGAGAGAGAGAGAAAGGGAGAAAGAGAGAGAAAGAGATGAGAGATATGAGAGAGGGGGGAGAAAGAGAGAGATGAGAGAGAAAGAGAAGGAGGGAGAGAGGGAGAAAGAGAGAGATGAGAGAGGGAGGGAGGGAGAGAGGAAGAAAGATGAGAGAGAGGGAGAGGGAGAAAGAGAGAGAAAGAGAGATGAGAGCGAGAAAGAGAGAGATGAGAGAGAGGGAGAAAGAGATGAGAGAAGGAGGGAGAGGAAGAGAGAGAGAGAAAGAGAGATGAGAGAGAGAGAGAGAGAGAGAAAGAGACAGAGAGAGAAAGAGACACACACACACAGAAAGAGATACCTGTTTCCCATAGAAAACACTGGGAGCCACAAAACCTGCGAAGGCATGGCTGAGGGGTCATGTGACTGGGTGGGAGTGAGTGACATCAAGTTGGCCTTGCCCACCCAGATTTTGTGGCTCCTGGTGTTTTGTTTTCTGTGGGAAATGGGTCCAAATGGCTCTTTGAGTGTTTAAGGTTGCAGACCCCTGGACGATATTGACTATATAAGAGCTGTGGTGGTGCAGTGGTTAGAATGCAGTATTGCAGGCTAGTTCTGATGACTGGCAGGGCTTTGATCCTTACTGGCTCAAGGTTGACTCAGCCTTCCGAGGTGGGTAAAATGAGGACCCAGATTGTTGGGGGAAATATGCTGACTCTGTAAACCACTTAGAGAGGGCTGTAAAGCCCTGTGAAGCATTTTATAAATCTAAGTGCTATTGCTATTTTCAAAGGGGAACAGCTTTGAAAATACCTGTCCAGATCCTACTGGCTAGAAGATTTTCTTCATTACATTTTTATTATATTTTAATAACTATAATAGAATAAAAATTTTAGAATATAATTTATTCTAAAAATGAAAAAGAATAGATCATCATTCTCTAAAATCATGGCTAAATGAAGAATGGAGGAATCAGGGGTGAAATGCTACCGGTTCGGACTGGTTCAGGCGTACTAGTACCACCAGCGGCTGGTGGTTTGCCGAACCGGTAGCAACGGTTGGCTGGCCATGCCCCCGAACCGGTCCCCCGGTCACCGCTTGCTCGCCCTGCCCCGCCCAGTCTCTGCTCTGCAGCTTGCCTGCCTGAAGCGCTGCGCCCCTGATCTGCCTGCCAGGTAAGCCTGCGAAGTCATGGCCTACCTAGCTGACCTTGCCCCCCCCCACCATCCCAGCCTGCCTTCCCTACTCCATTCCCCACAGCCCACAGCCCCGACATGCTTTCCTGCCTTCCACGCGGCCTTCCAGTTGTCCCCGTGGCCAGTTTGTGAAGGCAAGCATGTCGGGGTGGCGGGGAAGGGAGGTAGCAGCCTACTCCCTTCCCCACAGCCCTGCCATGCTTGGCGGCCTTCCATGTGGCCTTCCTGGTGTCCCCCATGCCCACTTGCTTTCTGAGGTCGGCGTCCAGCCCGGCCTGGCCAGTGAGTGGGCGGGCGGCCCTTGGTGGAAATGCAGATGCTGAGAGGGGCGGTGGCAGCAGTGGTGCTCCAGGAGGGCAAGCGGATGTCCCGGGGCTGCTGCCTGCCCCATTTCTGCAAAGGCAGAGCCCCCCTGCAGGACGATCCAAAGAGGGGATGGGGATGCAGTAGAAAAGGCCGCCTTCCACCCGTGCCTCCCGTGCTGGTTCCACAGGGCTTGGGGCTCCGAAGCAGCCCACTGGCTTCCCACCCGGCCACCTGCCTGCTCTCTTTGCAGATCAGCCCGGCTGACTGCCACTCTGGGAACTCGGCCTGAGAGTTGCTTCCCGGCAGCAAAGAAGCAGAGCAAGAGGTGCGGAAGCCGCTGGCGGCCGCCCGGGCATCTGCCCCCATATGGGGAGAAGGCCAGGCCCAGCTGTGCCACCGCAGAGCTTTCCCTTCGGCCTGGGCGGCGGTGCTTACCCGGGTGGGCCAGTGTGGGTCATGTTCACCAGGTCACCCCACTTGTAGTCGCACGACCGGCCAGAGCGGGACATGGCATGGGCAGAGAGGCCGATGAAGCCCTCGCTGAGGCCACCCTGGCCGAGCGATCGCCGTGCCTCCCCAGCAACAGGCACGCCGGGGCCACCTTGCCCGCCTTTGCCACCTCCATGTGCTGCGTGTGGAAGGGGCCACCACTGCCGCTCTCACCACCCTCCCTCCCTGCCTGGATGCAGACGTCTGCATGCCCGAAGCAACCTCCCAAAGCAACCCCACTGCTGTTCGCTTTCTTCCTTCACCCGCCACGAAACAAAAGCAAACGGCGGCGTGACTACAAGTGGGGCGACCTGGTGAAGATGAAGGGCTACCTGCACTGGCCTGCCCGGGTAAGCACCGCCACCCAGGCCAAAGGGAAAGCTCCATGGTGGCACGGCTGGGCCTGGCCCTCTCCCCACGTGGGGGGCTGCCGCCTCGCTGGCCAGCGGCAGCTTCCGCCCCTCTCACTCCGCTTCTTCGCTGGCAGGAAGCAGCGCCATGGCTGAGCCTCCTTCCCCTGGAGTGCCAGACTCCACAAGCCAAGTTCCCGGAGTGGCGCCGGTGGTCAAAGAGAGCAGGCAGGTGGCCGGGTGGGGTGGAAGGCGGCCTTTTCTACAGAATCCTCCTCCCCTCTTTGGATCGCCCTGCAGGGGGGGCTCTGCCATTGCAGAAATGGGGTGGGCAATTTGTACGGAGGATTGGTGGGGGGGATGCGCGGCCCTCCGGGATGGAGAGAGGGGCAAGAGAAGGCTCCAAGGTTCGCTTGTGCAGTCAAGCCAGATGGCGGAGGGAAACTCAAAGCATTGGGGGCTTCAGAAGGGCAGAATGTGCTTCAGAATGTGCAGCTCCTGGCTCTAACAGTGAGTGATGTGAGTGACATCAAGTTGACCATGCCCACCCGGTCACATGACCCCCACAAAGCCACGCCCACCAAGCCACACCCACAGAACCGGTGGCAAAAAAATTTAGATTTCACCACTGGGAGGAATGCATATTAACACAGAGATGAGGAGGAACCCAAAGGTTGTCACTTAAAAGCTCTTAAAATATTTTCTCAATTCCATCCCTCTAGATATATTAAGCAGAAAACTATTTCATTGGAATTTGATATGCCAGAAGCAAAAGGGAAAAACTAAATGAAGAATTTGTTGGAATTTATCTCTCTTAAAAACATTTGGAACTTATTAGAGATTTCATATTTACCTAACTGAAGCTCAGAGACTACTGCTAATATTCATTCATTCCGACCACCACAATTTTCCATAGATGGTGACTCCTAACATATTTTCTTTGTCATTCCTTGTTTCTCTGCTAAGTCCCTGCCTCAGTCCAAATGTGTGGAAAATTGCCGTCCTGGATTTGTCAAGCAGGCTCAGGAAGGAGAGCCAGTTTGCTGCTATGACTGTGTTCCTTGTCCAGAGGGGACCATCTCCATTCAAGAAGGTGGGTGATACTGGTGGAAAGAAAGGGTGCTGGATTTATCCAGATCATTTTGATCGCTGTGCATATTGGTGACACCTCTATACTTGATTATTTTCCTATTTTTCTTTATTTTCAAAATTTTCAGCTTGGAAGTGTCCTTCACTCTTTGCCCTTATTAGGAAGATCTGGATTTTTTGATACTTGAGGACCGAGTTCAGATCATTTGCTTCTGCTCATCCTAACCAACTTTACATTACAAGCCAAAGGTTGCATCAATCAGTCAGTCAGTCAGTCAGTTAGTCAGTCAGTCAAACTTTATTAAGACCATAAGCAGAGAGATCTAATTGGGAGGATCAGGGAGGAAGAGAGTTTGGCTTCAAGGGACAAGAAAAAACCAAAGGGACTCACCATAAAATGCCTTGAGACTACATCAGGGTGAGAGGAGGGATTCAAACTAAATATTTCATTAATAGGGATAAAATCTGCCTCTTTAATCCCCAGTTCTCTAATGGTTCATGTTATGGATTAAGATTAAGCACAAATATTGTTTATAATGTAGTTCAACAGTCCCAGATTTAGCATAACCACCATCATGAATTCCTTGGTTTTAGTGTCACTGACCTTTCCACTTCTTCTGATTCTGGATGAGGAGGCACTCCCTTGGTTGAAGGGGTCCCAATAATTCAGGGTCCTCCGAGATTCATAGCTATAGCTTGATGAACAGAGGGAAAACTGTGCTACAGGAGCCTTCACACAGATTCTCCTTGTATGCCACCTGTGCCCTTTCCTGGACTTAGGGTGCCTTGCTCATGCCTTGGTCACTTCCTGTGCACCAAATAGCATTATACAGTATTATACAGTGTTATACAGTCACTTCCTATTCATTAAATAGTGTTATACAGTAATACAGTAACATACTTTACTGTATTCTACATGAGGTTGCTCCTGAATAAGGTCCAGAATGCAATAGCATGCACATCAGGGGTGGGTTCCTCCTGGTTTGGACCGGTTCTCCTGAACCGGTAGTGGCCCACTGGTGACATCATGATGATGTCACTGAACCAGATCGGTCGGTGCCGGTCCGTGGGGGCCATCTTTTTTCTGATTTTTTTTTTTGAATTTTTTTCAAAAAAAAAATTGATTTTTTTATTTATTTATTTTTTTCCTTCTGAGCATGCCCAGAAGCCAACTTCTGGCACTGTGCATGTGGTCACCATCTTTTTTTCGGCTTTGTTTTTGTTTTTTTTCCAGATTTTTTGTTACTGCACATGCGCGTGCGCGCAAAGTGTGCGTGCGCCCACACAGCGTGCCCACATGGTGCGGGAGGGAGCAAACCGGCAGTGAGGTAAGTTGGAACCCACCCCTGATGCACATGGTTGGTTTCCCTATATTCACCCCTATTATGTCAGCTGCATAGGCTCAGGGGTGGGCTTCAAAAATTTTAGCAAGGGGTTCTCTGCCTGGTTGCTGGGTGGGCGTGGCCATGGTGGGCGTGGCCTAGTCAGCCTCCTGCACCACAGCCAGGAGGGGGGCGTTTTTGAGGAAAGGCTCTGGGAGGGCAAAAACGGCCTCCCCAGGCTCAGGAGGCCTTCTGGAGGCCGGAAACGGCCTGTTTCCCAAATTTCTGGTAGGCCTGTTTTTCGCCCTCCCTGAGCCTCCGCGCATGCCCTGCACTTACCTGCATCCAAAACAGGCTGCGTTGGGACTCCTGGGAGGGGCGGGGTGGGCAGGGCCAGCCAGGAGTGGGATTTGGGGGTTCTCCAAACTGCACAGAATCTTAGCTAGAGGTTCTCCCGAACCCCTGCAAACCCCCAGCAGCCCACCCCTGCATAGGCTCCCACTGTCTTTCCAAGTGCAATTCAATTTACATTAAAGCTCCACTTTGCATAGAATCAGGGTATCAGTGGGACTAACTCCTCCTGAGGATGTCTGCTTAGTCCCACAATATATGTGTATACAACAGGCATGCTACAGATCCTTCTATAAAAGATTGCTACCTTGTGGGTCCTTGGAAGGCAGCATTTTCTATTGCAGCTCCTGCCTTTGGGACACCCTTCCCCTTGAAATCCAAGAGGCCACCATCCTCCTAAATTTTTGGAGTCCCTGTTCTTCTTTCAGCCATTGGGATTGAGTAAGATCAGTGCAGGATAACAATGTGGCATGTTGCCTCAGTGAAGAGTGGTGCCAGGTATTTCTTTTGGGGTTTTATTTTGTTGTTATATATGTTGAGTTTTTTGTTGGGCTTTAAGCTGCCCTAAATTGGTTTAATATGGACAGCCAGACACATGTTATACTATATATTTTAAACATTTGTTATGACTTTCCTATCTCTCAGTATCATCTGTCATCCAAAGATCTTTCAAGAAACATGAAAAGAGATATAAAAGAAATATTACTTTCTGTTTCCTCAGATAATGAAATGTAGTCATTCCAGACTATTTTCAGGACTAGATTTCTCTGCTAGCCAACTAGATTTCAGAAGATAGGTATCTTCTGAATCCAGTATGGTTCTGAGCAAGTACCATCTGGAAGGACTCCCAAAGTGTGCCTTGTAAGGTGAACTGATTCATTATTTACCTCTAATAATTTGGGTTACTATGAAAATTCTACAGATTACATAGGAAAGGATATTGGTCCTAGGATTTCCCCCAATTTCATAGACCTTAGCTCTATATGGTTTAGAAAATGATGTTCTTCCTATCTTCTTTCTGAGGAGATATTAAGAAACACATCTTGAAAAATGCTGCTGGTATCAGCTGATGTCCCAAGAAGGTATTCCTTGAAACTTAAAGAAGTATTACCTTTCGATTTTCTCAGATACAGAAAAATGCACCAAGTGCCGAGATGATCAATATCCAAATGAGGACCGAGTCCAGTGTATCCCCAAAAGAATAACCTTCCTGTCCTTTGAGGAACATCTGGCCCTCATCCTGGTCTCTTTTTCATTACTCTTGTTCTTAACCACAGGCCTTGTTTTAATCATATTCATTAAATATGTAGAAACTCCCATTGTCAAAGCCAACAAACGGGACCTCTCCTTCATTCTCCTGGTCTCCCTCATACTCTGCTTCTTGTCCTCCATTTTCTTCATTGGACGACCAAGGAAAGCCACCTGTCTTCTCCAACAAACAGTGTTCAGCATTGTCTTCTCAGTAGCCGTGTCTTCTGTGTTGGCTAAAACAATCACAGTCGTTCTTGCATTCCTGGCCACAAAACCAGGGAACAGTGTGAGAAGATGGTTGGGGAAGAGCTTAGCGAACTCCATCATCCTTTCTTGTTCTGGTGTCCAAATTTTCATCTGTGCTATGTGGCTGGGAGTTTCTCCCCCATTTCCTGATTCTGACCTGCACTCCCAGCCAGGAGAAATCATCCTTCAATGCAATGAAGGCTCAGTCACCATGCTTTATCTTGTCCTTGGATACATGGGTTTCCTAGCTGCCATTTGTTTCACAGTGGCTTTCCTAGCAAGGAATATGCCTGGGGCCTTCAACGAAGCCAAACTGATCACCTTCAGCATGCTGGTCTTCTGCAGTGTCTGGGTCTCCTTCCTGCCCACGTACCTGAGCAACAAAGGGAAATACATGGTGGCTGTGCAAATCTTCTCCATCTTGTCTTCCGGGGCTGGACTGCTATGCTGCATCTTCTTCCCCAAGTGCTACATTATCATTCTCAGGCCAGATCTAAACACTAAGGAACATCTAAACATAAAAGCATAATGAATTGATAGTGAAATGGTTTCTTAGGCTCATAATATTTGATTATTGTTTGCAATTATTATTGATTTGTATGTTTCCTTTGCATTTGATTGTCAAGATTATTTAAAACCAAAGCTAATAAAAATATTAAGAGTATAAGAGTAATCATATTATAATCCAAAATAATACCAAACAATAAAATAAATGAATAATTAATATTCATGTCTTTTAAACTGTTGGTAGTCATCCTTTTCCTCATCACACAGTTCATATTTGACTTTAGCAACCCTTTGAGCGAGGACATATGTGAGCCACATTCTGGGCTTTAGAGTGTTATAAAATTGGCAGGCTCCTTCAAAGTTAGTTAGGAAGATCTTTCATGGTTATTTGTGAATTGGTATTTTCATTTCTCTGAGGTTTGGATAGTACTGGGGGGTGGTGAAGAAAGGTTAGTGAGGATGGTATGGTTTTGCAACTTCAACAGCTGTAACTGGGGTTGGTGCTCCTTTTCTTTCTCCTGATGTGCTCCTTCTCAGCAGCCTCTATTCATTTAAGCTCCAGATCAAGTTCCACCCTCTTTGTGGTTGTTGTTGTTTTAAAAAAGTATTCACTGGCGTTTCCAGCTTTGCCCCATCATCCAGGACTCCAGCAAAGACTTAAAAAGAATTCTCTTTTCACTTTTGCATACTCTGTGCATAGCAAAGTACACACCCCTTTCATTTCCAGTTCTGCATATAGATATTTCAGCAGCACTGCTTGAAAATTAGTGCCTAGATCCATCAGCATCTCATGTGGTATGCCTACTCTACTGAAGATTTTTACCAGCTCCTCTGCTATTTGCTTAGTGCTTACATTTCTTAATGGAACTGCTTCTGAGTACTGAGTGGCATAATCACAAACCATCAAGATCTACTCATTGCCTTTAGTAGATTGTGGCAAAGGGCCCACAATTTCCATGGCTATTTTAGAAAAGGGAATATGGACTGAAGGTCCTCTTTCCATAGCAACTTTGTCATGCTTCCCTTTTGGTTTTACCAACTGACACATAGGGGAATATTGTACTGAGCCACCTCTCCATGGATCCCTGGCCAATAGAATCAGTCCAAAATTCTTAAGTGGTCTTATCCCTACCCATATGTATATCCCAATCATGAATTTTTATAGACTAATTTCATTATTGCTTTGTGATATCCCTGAGGAGCTATCTAATAAACTGAAATTCAGTGTAGATAAAAGTAAGGTTTTAGACTTAGTCAAGAAAAACCAACTGTCAGGTATAGATTAGGTGAAAGATGGATGAGAGGGATCTTGGAGTCCTAGTGGACAATCACTTAAATATGAGCCAACACTGTGTAGCAGCTGCCAAAAAAGCCAATGCAATTCTAGGCTGCATTAATAGAGGGATAGAATCAAGGTCTTGTAGAGTATTAGTATTCCTTTACAAATAAGATTATTATTAAGTGGTCTTAATAAGACCACTCTTGTAATACTGCATCCAGTTTTGGTCACCACAATATAAAAGAGTTGTTGAGACTTTAGAAAGAAGAGCAACTAAGATGATTAGGGGACTGGAGCAGGGGTGGGTTCTAACTTACCTTGCTGCCAGTTCACTTCCTCCAGTGCCACGTGGCCGCACCTCGGGGGCGCGTGCGCGCATGCGCAGTGCAAAAAAATAAAAAAAAAATAAAAAGCCAAAAACAAGATGGCTGTTGTGGCTTGCCCGAGTCCCGTGCAGCTGCTCATGGATCCGGAAGACCAAGAACCAACCATGGGGTGGCAATATCATTCTGTATCTCCGGCACCTGAGTCCGAGACCGAGGAGGACGCAGTGCCAGAGGACGATAACCAACCAGGGCCTTCTGCACCTCCCCAGAAGGAGATGAGTGACTCCAGTGGAGAGGAGGAGCCTCTGATTGATGCTAGGGCACGCAGGGCAGCTAGCAGGCAAGAGTGGCTCTGCAGGAGGAGGTCTCCTCACCTGTAAACCTGCAGGCTGATGGGCCATGCTCTAAGACTATTTAAGGTTTCATCAAAGCTGAAACCTTTGCTGGAGAAACGCAATTATTTTCCTGGCTGCTGTCAGAACTTCGGTTATCTCAGTTGGAATAACTCCAGTCCGGGCTCTTGGCCAACTCCAGTAAGTAAGTCTTATTTGTTTTGTAAACAGTGTGTGTGTGTCATTTTTCTGGGGGCTTGCCGTGCTGGGTCACAACAATGGCGACGCATGCGCAGTGCCGGAAACTCGGCTTCTGTGCATGCGCAGAAGAAAAAAAAATTCAAAAAAAAGTTGGTGACGCCCACGGACCGGCACCGACCGAACCAGATCCGTGACATCATCGTGATGTCACCAGCAGGTTGCTACTGGTTCGGGCGAACCGGTCCGAACCGGGAGGAACCCACCTCTGGACTGGAGGCTAAAACATACGAAGAACGGTTGCAAGAATTGGGCTTGTCTAATCTAGAGAAAAGAAGGACCAGGAGAGACATGATAGCAGTGTTTTAATATCCTACAAAGATGAGGGGGTCTTACATTTCAGAACAGGCTTTCTTATTCTTCTCTCTCCCTCTGCATCTTCCTTTCTACTATCCTTTGACTTTTGTGCTGCCATGTAGTTCTCAGCTTGTTCCACCAATACAATAAATACAATCATACACAAAGCCAAACACTGCAACCCAATTAAAAGATGGGAAGGGTGGGGCAGAATGGAGGGAGCTGGGATCTTCTGTTAATCTATCAATCCTCTCCACTATTATGCTCCCCCATTGGAGCCCCAAGTAACTAGTACCTGGCTCAAAAGCAGTAATGGTGAGAAGGGTCTTGGAATCAGAGGTGGGTTCCTCCCGGTTCGGACCGGATCGCCCGAACTGGTAGCGACCCGCTGGTGACATCATGGTGATGTCACTGAGCCGGTTGAGTCGGTGCCGGTCTGTGGGCACCACCATCTTTCTTTTGGAATTATTTTTTTTGAAAAAAAAATTTTGAATTTTTTTTTTCTTCTGCGCATGCGCAGAAGCCGAGTTTCCAGCTTTCGGCATTTTTTTGGGGGGGGGGGTTTTTTTTATTTTTCAGCACTGCGCGGCCATGCGGCGTGGGAGGAAGCGAACCGGCAGCGAGGTAAGTTAGAACCCACCCCTGCTTGGAATCCTAGTGGACAATCACTTAAATATCAACCAGCAGTGTGCAGCACCTGCCAAAAAAGCCAATGTAGTCCTAGGCTGCAACAAGAGAGGGATTGCATCAAGATCATGTAGTGCAGGGGTGTCAAACTCGCGGCATCACTTTGTCATCATGTGATGTATCACAACTTGTTTCCCCTTCGCTAAAACAGTGGTGGGCATGGCCAACACGTGACGCATCCCGCCCGCCGGCCACGAGTTTGATACCCCTGATGTAATGCTAGTACCTGTTTATATTGTACTGGTAAGACCACACTTGGAATACTGAATCCAGTTTTAGTCACTGTGATACAAAATAGATGCTGAGATTCTAGATAGAGTCCAGAGAAATGCAACAAAGATAATTGGATGGCTGGGGACTAAAACATGTGATGAACAGTTGCAGGAACTTGGCATGTCTAGTCTAACGAAGAGAAAGACTAGGCTCTTCCAATATTTGAGGGGCTACCACAAAGGAGATGGAGACCATTGGTCTTATGCCACCAGACTTGAAATTTTGGGCTTAGACATGCTAGAACTTCGCTATCTTCAATCCAACCTAAGCGTAGTACATAAAATTATCTGCTACAATGTCCTACCTGTCAATGAATACTTCAGCTTCAACCACAACAATACACGAGCACATAATAGATACAAACTTATGGTAAACCGCTCCAAACTTTATTGCAAAAAATACAACTTCAGTAACAGAGTTGTCAATGCCTGGAATGCACTACCTGACTCAGTGGTTTCTTCCCCAAACCTCCAAAACTTTAACCTTAGACTGTCTACTGTAGACCTCACTCCATTCCTAAGAGGTCTTTAAGGGGCGTGCATAAGCACACCAGCGTGCCTACCATCCCTGTCCTAATATTCCCATATACTCGTTAAATTTCTTGTACTCATAACCATGCTTGTACTTATATATTCACAAACATGTTTATACTCTGTTTATACTTTGTTTGTATTCATATATAAGCTTGACAAATAAATAAATAAATAACTAAATAAATTTACACTCCATCTGTGACAGATGTTCTTAAAATTAACTTCTGAGTCCATTATTCACAAATATCATTAAAAATGTCCAATATTAAAATATTTTACTCCATTCTGTA
>QLTV01002832.1:457455-489365 GCA_003457575.1 Thermophis baileyi
GAATCCTGGATACTATTTTGATTATAGCTCAAGATCAGTTTACAAAGTTTTTATATACTTATAATATAAATATTTTCGAATATATTTATAATTTATATTTTATACCTATTTCTTCTATGTATATTTACTTTCTGATCTATTTTTTGTACGTCATATATCTTTTATGGATTTCTTCAAAACATATTCCCTTTTCCATTTCTATATACATTCATTTACATATATGTCTTTTCCATTTTATATAAATATACACACACATCTAACAAATTAATATTTACACTTTTCGTAATAGTGAATCCCTATTTTTTAAACCATTCATACAACCTGTTCCAAGTTAAGTAGTATTCTGATTCTTCCTTATTCTGTAATTCTTTAGTCATCTTGTCCATTTCAGCACAATCAAAAAATTTTCTTACAATTTCCTTGTCATTTGGTATATCATTATTTTTCCATTTTAATGCATATACAATCCTAGCTGCTGTTAGGATGTGAACTATTAAATAGTATACTTCTTTGACATAGTTTCCAGACATAATTCCTAGTAGAAAAAATTCTGGTTTCCAATCTATATGTTCTTTTGTTATTTCTTCTATTATTTTCCTAATCCTGGTCCAATTTTTTTTCGGTTTTTCACATGTCCACCATTGGTGATAGTATGTACCATATGCTTTTTGGCATTTCCAACATATTGGCAATATTTTGTTTGACATTTTCGCAAGCCAGGCTGGGGGGAGATGCCATCTATAAAACATCTTACATTGGTTTTCTCTGTATGCCGTGGCTACTGTTAATTTCAAATTTCTCTGCCACATTTTTTCCCATTTAACTAATTCAATATTGTAACCTAAATTTTGTGCCCATCTGATCATGGTTTCTTTAACTGTTTCTTCTTCCATTTCGTACCGTAATAAAATTTATAGAATTTACTGATTAATTTGTAATTCCCCGATATCATAATCTTATCCAATTCTTGATATTCTCTTTGAAATTCATATTGTTTTCTATCCATATTATATCTATTTTGCATATATGTATACCAATCTAAAGTTATATCTTGTTGTTGTAGCTGCTGCTTAGTTTTTAATAATCCTTCTTCAGTTAAAAGATCTTTATATCTTGTTATTTTTGTTAGATTTAATGTTGGGTTTTTTATTGCTTCTATTGTTGATAGCCAATTTGGGATTTTTGTATAGTGTTTGTTTTTAATTTTTATCCAAGTTTGTAGTAGGGCTTTCCTTATTAAGTGGCTTTGGAAGTATTTGTGTGTTTTGTATTTGTCGTCCCAAATTATAGCATGCCATCCTACTTTTATGCCATGCCCTTCTAGAGTTAATATTCTTTTGTTTTCTAGCATTATCCATTCTTTTAACCATGTCATTGTTGCTGCCTGATGGTACAGTTCCCAATTAGGTAATGCCAGGCCACCTCTTTCTTTAAAATCTTGAAGGGGCTTCAGTTTAATCCTGGGTTTCTTTCCTTGCCAAATGAAGGTTGACATGAATTTGTTTAAATTTTGTAAGAATGGCTTTTCTAAATTTATTGGGGCCACCTGAAACAAGAATAAAATTTTTGGTAGTATATTTATTTTTATCACTGAGATCCGTCCCATTAGCGAAATTTGAAGTTTGTTCCAATTTTCTAAATCCTTTTTAATTGTTTGAATTAATTTGTTATAATTATCTTCTTTTATTGAGGAGTATTTTGCTGTCAGCCATATCCCTATCTTTTTAACGATTTGCATATTTGTTATTTGTTCTAATTCTTGTTTTCTAGTCATATTTTTATTTTATTTTTTAAAAAATAGTTTTTATTGAGTAATTTTAAAAGATAACATATATACACATATATACACAAAATATACATATATCCAAATCAAACATACATAGGACTATTCAATAACATATAACCTAATCTTAAAACAGAACATAAAAAAAACCCATATACATTTAATATTAGTTTAGTTTTAACAGTGTGATGTATCGTTCTCTTTTCTCTATTTCTAAATCGCTATTCCAATCATTTTCCTAATATCATATATTTCTTAATTTTACCTTGTTATTCATTCTGTCATTCATATCCTGTTTAAAGCTATCTACCTATCTTTTGTTTCTGTATTCATTACTAATTATCTTGGTTATTTTTTGTGTTCCAACCAATTGTACCAATTTTCCCAGATTTTATCAAATTCTGTTTCCTCTTTATCCTGTAATTCCATCGTTAATTTGCTCATTTCCGCACATTCCAAAATTTTGGTTATAATCATTGTACTTGAAGGGACTGAATCAGTTTTCCAATGTTGTGCATATAGGATTCTGGCTGCCGTTATTATGTGTAATATGAGATATCGGTTACTTTTATTTGTTTTCATTTTTAATATTCCTAACAAAAATAATTCCGATTTGAAGTCTATTGTTTGTTTTGTTATTTCCTCTACCCATTTTTGTGCCTTTCTCCAATATTTCTTTGTTTCTGGGCACGTCCACCACATGTGATAGTAAGTCCCTATTTCTCGTTTGCATTTCCAACATTTTGCTGATAGTTTCGGAAACATTTTCGCCAGTCTTGCCGGAGGTAAATGCCACCTATAAAACATTTTGTATGTATTTTCTCTATATGATGAGGCCATTGTCATTTTGTAGTTTTGATCCCATATTTTATCCCATAAATCCAATTCAACATTGTGGCCAAAATTTTGCGCCCATATTATCATTACTTCCTTAACCGTTTCTTCCTCCATTTCTATATTGAGTAAACAGTTGTATAATTTTGTTATCATTTTTTCTTCGGTTCCTAATAAGATTTTGTCTAATTCTTGATATTCTTCTTGAAATCCAGATTTTAATAAATCTTTTCTATATTTCGCTTGAATTTGTGTGTAAGGCCACGAGTCAATTTTTATTCCCCTTAATGCCAATTCTTCTTTTGTTCTCAGGTTATTTTGTTCATCTAATAATTCCTTATAATTAACTTTTTTATCTAAATCTAACACATTGGGGTAGATTACTGGTTCCATCGGAGATATCCATTTGGGCATTTTAATGTAGTATTTTCTTTTAATTTCTAGCCAGTCTTCCAATAATGCCCCTCTAACGTGATGTCTTTGAAAATATTTATGTGTTTGATGCTTCCCTTCCCAAATAAAATTGTGCCAACCAATTTGTAGGTCGTGCCCTTCTATTGTTAATATTCTTTTATTAGTGTTACCCATTCTTTCATCCATATTATCGTTGCTGCTTGATGATATAGTTGCCAATTTGGTAATCCAAAACCACCTTTTTTCCTGTTGTCTTGTAGTTTCCCCAATCCAAATAAATTTTAAAATTAATTTATCTAGGTCTGTATAATTTTTTCCCCAATTTTTATTGGAGCTGTTTGAAATAAATAAAGAACTTTTGGTAATATATTCATTTTAATCGTAGCTATTCTTCCAATTAAAGAAATTTGTAATTTTGACCAGACCTCTAAATCTTTTTGAATTTTTTGTATTAATTTCAGATAATTATCTTCTTTTATTGTTGAGCAATTGGCTGATATCCAAATCCCAAGATATTTTACTTTTTTTGTTATTTGAATTCCCAATAATTTTACCAATTCCTTGTCTTGTTTCTGGGTACAATTTTTGGTTATTATTTTTGTTTTATCTTTATTAATCTTTAAGCCAGCCACTTCACCAAATTTTTCAATCTCTTGCAATACTTTAGGTCCAGAGTTTTGGGGATCCTCAATAATGAAAACCATATCTTCTGCAAATGCCTGTGTTTTGTATTCCTTTTTTTTATTTTTAACCCTTTAATTTCCGAATTTCTTCTTATTTGACTTAACAATGTTTCCAGTGCAAAGATAAACAATAAGGGGGATAGGGGGCATCCTTGTCTGACCCCTTTCATCACATTTATTTTTCCTGTCATATCGCCATTGATTAAAATCCTTGCTGTTTGTGTTGAGTATATTAATTCAATTGTTTTAATAAATTTATCTCCGAATTGCATGCATTTCAATTGTGTTGTTAAAAATTTCCAATCTAAATTGTCGAAGGCTTTCTGTGCATCTACAAATATTAGTGCCATTTGTTTATCTGAATGAATTTCATAATATTCTAATACCTTCATTATTATCCTTGTATTATTTCGAATTTGTCTTTTTGGAAGAAAGCCATTTTGATCCGAATGTATAATTTGATTTAGTATCATCTTTAATCTTCCTGCCAATATTGTTGTAAAAATTTTGTAGTCCAAATTTAGTAGAGAAATTGGTCTATAATTTTGAATTGAGGATTTGTCCGTGTCTTCTTTGGGTATCAACATTATATATGCTTCTTCCCATGATCCTGGCATTCTGGCTTGATCTAGTGCTTCATTATACAATTCTAACATTTTTTCTGCCAGAGTATCTTGGAATTTCTTATACATCTCCGCTGGAAGCCCATCTGGCCCCGGTGTTTTATTATTTTTTTGTTTTTTAATGGCCTCTTTTAGTTCTCCTAATGTGATTTCCCTATTTAAAATTATTTGCTTTTCCTCCCGCAAGATTGGCAGGTAAATACTAAATACTTCTTGATGTCTTCTTCTTTAATTTCTGCTCGTCCGTATAGTATCTTGTAGAAATTCTGGATAATCTTCTTCTTTTCCTCTATTTCGTGATGAAGTTCTCCTTCCTCATCTTTGAGTTGCTGGATTGTTCTGTTTGTTTTTTCTTTCCTTAATTTATGGGCCAACCATTTCCCAGGCTTATTTGCATGTTCAAAATAGTTTTGTTTCATTTTTTTTATATTTTGACTTATCTCGTCTTGTATTTCCAAATTAATCTTATGTTTCATTAAATCTCTTTCGTCTTTGTGTTTGTTATTCGATGGTTCTTTTTGCAATAATAATTCTTGTTCCCTAAGCTTTGTATTCAATTTTTCCTTGTTTTTTTGTATATATTCTTTTTCCTTTAAAATATTTTGATTGAGTGACCATCGAATTGTTCTTTTCTTTTTTCCCGTCCATTTTATTAGTACTGGGTTATGGTCAGCCCATTTGTTGGGTAGAATGTCTATGATTTCAATATCCATTACCAGCTCTGGATTCATCCAGGCCATATCTATTCGTGACCAGGACTTGTGGGGGTTTGAGTAAAACGTGTACTGCTTTTTTTGTGGGTTTAATTTTCTCCATGCATCTTCAATGTCTGCTTCCTTAACCATATTTGAAAAAGTATTAGGCAGTTGTCTTCTAATTTTTTCTTATTTACACATTTATAGTCCATTTTACTGTTTACTATAGCATTGAAATCACCTATAATACATAAATTGTCCCATTTTATTTCCGTTATTATTTTGTGCAATTTGGCGTAAAAAATTTTTTGTTGTTTATTGGGTGCATATATTCCTGCTAACAGTATTCATTTTCGTCCTAATGTTATTTCCACAATTAAAATCCTACCCTCTTTATCCGTATATATTAATTTTGAATTTAATCGTTCTTTTACATAAATTGCAATCCCCCTTTTTTTAACTTGTGATAATGCACAGTATAATTTTCCTAATTTTGAGTATTGCACCTCTTGTAGACAGATTACATCCCTATTCTGTTTTTGAAGGTCTAGCAGTACACGTTTTCTCTTAACAGGTGAATTTGATGTTTGACCATTGATGTTAACAGAAAATAAGTCAATTCCTAGATCTAGTCTGGAACCCGCACTGCATATTGGACATTAATACAATTGAGAGAGTCCAAAAATATTTCACGAGAAGAGTCCTCCACTCCTCCACTCGCAACAGAATACCTTATTCCACCAGACTTGAAATTTTGGGCTTAGACAACTTAGAACTGCGTTGCCTTAGAACCGATCTAAATGTAGTTCATAAAATTATCTGCCACAATGTCCTACCTGTCAATGACTACTTCAGCTTCAACCACAACAATACACGAGCACACAATAGATACAAACTTAATGTAAACCGTTCCAAACTCGACTGCAGAAAATACGACTTCAGCAACAGAGTGATCAATGCCTGGAATTCACTACCTGACTCTGTGGTTTCTTCCCCAAACCCAAAAAACTTTAACCTTAGACTGTCTACTGTCGACCTCACCCCATTCCTAAGAGGTCTGTAAGGGGCGTGCATAAGCGCACCAGCGTGCCTACCGTCCCTCTCCTACTGTCCTATTGTCCTCATCTATCTGTATTCACTTTGATTATGTTTATGTTTATACCTATACCTGCTATCTTGTACATGTTTGACAAACAAACAAATAAATAAATAAAATCTTCATTGTTATTGTTTAATGTTGGATCTTGTGCTTCCTTTCGAGTATATCTCCGTTCGTGCTCTTGTCCTTGCTCCCTCTCTTTCATGTCTTTCTTTCTCATTTCCATCACTCATTTTCTTTTCCTCTTGATGTTTTCTATTTCTTAAATCCTCCTGACTTCTACTCATTCTCACCTCTCCATTATCTTGCTCCTCATCTCCAGCTAGCAGTAGTTCCTGGAATTCCTGCGCCTTTTCTATAGTGTCAATTTTGATTTTCCTTTCCCTCCATGTTATTAACATCCCTTCCGGGATGAGCCACCTAAACATGATTCTTTGTCTCACAAGTTGGGCTGACAGAAAGTTATATTTTTTTCTTTTGTCTCTTATCCTTCGGGGTATCTGTTTTAATATTGCAATTTCCTTTCCCATGTATGTCAATGTATCATTTCTTACTATGTTAAGAATTTCGTCTCTCTTTGCTCTTCTCAAGAACCTGATATGCACTTCTCTGGGGTGTTTATATTTCCTAGCATAACTGGTATTAATTCTGTAAATTTCATCAATTTCTTTCAAGATGTCCTCCCTGCTTCTGTCTAAAATTTTCCCTAATATTTCTACCATTATTTCCAATAAGTCTTCTTCCTTTGTTTTTATAATATTTTGGAACCTTGGGTAAAACATTGACTTCTCCATTTCCAGATGAGAGATGGCCTCTTCAAGGTTTTTATTCATTTCCTCTAACTTGGTGTCTGTTCTATCTAGTCTTTTCTCAGCCTTGTCCGTTCTTTCTACAACTTCTTTTATTTGTTTCTCGTTTTTGACTAGCGCTACTTGAATCATATCCACTTTATCCTCAATTTTAGTCATATTATTTTTAACCTCAGTCATTTCATTTTTTACATCATCCAGGCCCTTCGTAATTGTTTCCTGCATGTTTAGAACAGTTTCCTGCAGAAAATTTAGAGATGCTTGTATGCCTTGCATATTTTCACTACTTGCCGCACTTTCCACTGCTTTTTGACCCGCTGGGGATGCTATTGAAGTTATTTGTTTTTTGCTCCCTTTCATTAAGGTTGTTGTCATCGTGGACATTTGGATAGTCTTAAGTATATTATTCCACTTTACCATACAATTTTCTTTATACCTTATCTCTATTTTTAATCATTTGTTTCCTGCATTTTTAGGACAGTTTTCTGCAGGAAATTTAGAGATGCTTGTATGCCTTGCATATTTTCACTACTTGCCGCACTTTCCACTGCTTTTTGACCCGCTGGGGATGCTATTGAAGTTATTTGTTTTTTGCTCCCTTTCATTAAGATTGTTGTCATTGTGGACATTTGGATAGTCTTAAGTATATTATTCCACTTTACCATACAATTTCCTTTATACTTTATCTCTATTTTTAATCCAAAATACTATCTATTGTAATAATAAATAATAGCAGTAGTTAATAATAGTACTTAATAGTAATTGTTACAATTTATTATTTAATATAAGTGTAAATATAAATATAAGTAACTGTAAATATAAAATACTGATGCTAATTATTTCAACCTTTATCTAATGTGCTTCCAATTCCTATTTTCTTATGTGTTATAAACAGTATAATAGTATAGTAGTTATAATGATTATTATTATTAATTAGTCTTCCCCCCTTTTTTCCTTTTACAATGATATTAAACCTATAAATGGTAAGATATAATAGGATATTTCAATACAGAAAAAAGAAAAAAAATAATAACGGGGAGGAAAGGCAGAAGGGTTAGCAAGGAAGGGATTTAAGTTTATTGTCCAACCTTCTTATTTAATGATCCTCAAGTTCTGTTTTCTTCTCTGTATTCTTTTCGTTTCCTCTCCAAGTTTCCCAAACCTCTCAAAATGGTGACCCCTCTTTTTTTTTTGCAGAGTCACTATCACATATGATCCTTCTTACAGTCTCTCTGTCTTTTACCTTCTTTCTTTCCCCAACTTTTACCTTCTTTCTCCAAACTTTCTCTCCTATTTCCCCTCTCTTCTTTCTTCCCTCTCGTTCCTTTAGATTCCAAGAGTCACTCTTGTTTCCACTTTCTCCGTCTCCTCTC
This sequence comes from Thermophis baileyi, assembly GCA_003457575.1. Lineage (NCBI taxonomy): Eukaryota > Metazoa > Chordata > Lepidosauria > Squamata > Dipsadidae > Thermophis > Thermophis baileyi. The sequence goes on from QLTV01002832.1 coordinate 465,769, forward strand.
ACACTTCCTCTTCTCCGTCTCCACACTTACTTTGCCTTCTCCTCTCCGTTTTCATCTCGAATTCGCCGCTTTTCCATCTATTCCGGATCACTCCTTTTCCTTTCTCTTTCCATTCACTTCTCGCTGATAAAGAGGCTTTTTTGCAGTAATTTACTGTTTTCGTTTGCCGATATGTCTCACTGTTTTATTTTCTTCTTCCTCCTCATCAGGCTGACAGCCACGTCTTCGGATCGGCCATTAACAGGCCGATCTCTTTCTTGTTAGTTCTGAGGGCACCTCTCGCTTTGTCCAGAGATCGCCTTTCTCCCACAAAAGCTCCGAAGTCGCCCCTCTCCACCGGTGCTCTTTCCCAGAGCCGACCTTACCTAAAAACGGCCACAATAACAAGACATGCCGTGCATGCCAGACGGAGCTCCGTCGGCTTGCTCGCACCAGCGTGACGTCAGTGCCGGAAGTCCACTAATCATATTTTTAATGATTATTTTGGTTTTGGTTTTGTTTATTTTCAATCCTGGCACCTTACCAAATTCTTCTATTGTTTTAATTAAATTTGATCCAAATTCTATTGGTTCTTCTAAGATGAACACCAGATCATCGGCAAATGCTTGTAATTTATATTCTTCTTCTTTGATTTTTAAGCCTTTAATGTCTGGGTTCTCTCTTATTCTAATTAATAGGGATTCTAAGGTTAAAATAAACAAAAGAGGTGAAAGGGGACATCCTTGTCTTACACCTTTTCTTATTTCAATATTATTAGTTATTTCCACATTTATTGTTATTCTCGCCTTTTGTTTATCATAATTTTTTTTCAATTATTTTTAAGAATTTGGGGCCAAATTTCATATAATCCAATTGTAATTTTATAAAATCCCAATTTACATTATCGAATGCCTTTTGGGCATCTAGGAAAACCAATGCAAGTTGTTTCTCTGGGTGTGCTTCGTAGTATTCCAGTATAACAAATATGACTGATTTGAATCACATTGCTAGTTTTTTTTTTTCAACAAATGGAATCACATTACTGTCATTATTTACTATTCAGAGGCTATGATTGACTTTGAGTTCATGATTTCACAAACATCTTACTTATAGAATGATAAAACCCACCATAGAAAAAGTGACAGGTGTTCAATTTCACTTTGCAGTTGTTATGAAGGCCTCTCCCCTTTCACAAAAACTCTTTGTGTGTGTGTGTGTGTGTGTGTGTGTGTGTGTGAAATAGCAACATCTAACAATATTCAGGACCTTTATTTTACCACTCTACAAATTGTAAGTAAACCATCTCCTTGTTCCTATTACAAACATGGCTTGTCTGTGAAAGGCTGGGCAAAATGTCCAGAGAAAGAGGAATTGGAGACACTCTCCCAGGAGGAGATTGAAAGATCCTGTCCATGGACAATCACACCATTTAGCTCACACTCTGGACTGTGGCATAGGCCTTAAGAGCTGTGTATTCATCCAGGTCCACAAACAATTTTGTAGTCAGACACTAAGAGTAAAAGCCGAAGTCTGTAAAATGGGAATGGATTCAAAAAGAAGACCACACCTCCCCAAGCATGGCCCATCCTCTGCACATCACTATAAGGATAGTCCTGCTACCCCCTCTAACTCAACCCCCCAGTTCTCCCTTCTATGTCAAGGTGTACATATCAATGTACCCAGTGGTGAAATCTACTTACCTTCCCTACCGGTTTGGAAGCATGCGTGCACGCCTGTCGCACATGCTTTTTAACCCTCTGCGTATGCGCAGAACATTTTGCGCATGCACAGAGGGTTAAAAACAAGAAAATGGTGACGTCTGGGTGGGTGGGCCGAGCCTCACGCTGCCGCCGCCGCTACCAGTTCTCCAAACCAGCAGCGACCGCCGCTACTGGTACGCCCAGACCAGGCCGAACCGGTAGCATTTCACCCCTGAATGTACCCTCTCTCCAAACAAGAAACAATCTTTCTGACAAATGACCTAGATAATAGCAATAGAATTTAGACTTTAATACAATTTTATAGTGCTTTACAGCCCTCTTTAAGCAGTTTACAGAGTCAGCATATTGCCCCCAACAATATGGGTCCTCATTTTACCGATTCTGGAAGGATGGAAGGCTGAGTCAACTTTGAGTCAGTCAGGATTGAACTCTTGGCAGGGAGCTGGATTAGCCTGCAATACTGCATTCTAACCACTGTGCCACCATGTCTCCTCCTTTCCTTGGTGTCAAGGAAAAAAAATTAACTCTGGGTGACCTTACTCAGCAGGCTCTGGAGAAAAGATACTGCGTTGAAGGACAGGAGAAGTCAACAACAATACTGTGTCTTCCTCCAGCATCATTTTTTGGACATGTCTTGACAGGAAAGACACAACCACTACAGAACACTGCCCTCAGGGGTATATCTGTAATTTTTCACTAACATGCTGTACTCCAGCTTCCTTTCTGCAAATGGAGCCAAGGAAGAAGTTCAAGATCCCCAGAGGGAAAGTTGCTTCTCACTGTAATTATCACCATGCTGCTCTTTGAGATGTCTCCTTCTACTTCTCCGGTGTCTGACTTTGATGTAAGCATCAGATTGAAGCACTGTGGAGGGGATCTTGCATCAGAAAAGGATAAATGCTTTAGGTCACACCCTGTGTTATGTGAATTTTAGGACAGGCAGGGGCTGTGCTGTTAAATGTACTTTTCTCTCTTTTCCAGGTGAAGCTTGGTTTGTCTCTTTTAATTCTTCAGGGCTTTTAATTCTTCAACACTTCTTCTTGTTCTTGTTTAGAAACAGGAAGGGGATTTATTCAGCCCCATGAATTATGGACCTCCTGCTTCTGCTATTGATGTTACTGTTGTCCTTGCCAGTCTCTGGAAATCTTACAATGAAATGTCCACTGACTTTAAAGCACCAGGATGGGGAAAAACCATGGAGCTATTACAGACCAGGAGATCATCTCATTGGTGTTATCACCACTGGCACAAAAATATTGAATATAATGTTCCCTTTCAATGCAGCTCCTTCTAGTCAGTCTCACTCGTAAGTCATTCAGGATAATAGAGTTGTTTTCCCTCCTTTTCTAATTCTAACACTCTAATTTTGTTCTCCTTATTTCACTTGTTCTTATATTGCAGCAGCTGCCCTATGCAGCAGAGCCGAGGTGGCGCAGTGGTTAGAGTGCAGTACTGCAGGCTACTTCAGCTGACTGCTAGCTGCAGTTCGGCGGTTCAAATCTCACCGGCTCAAGGTGGACTCAGCCTTCCATCCTTCCGAGGTGGGTAAAATGAGGACCCAGATTGTTGGGGGCAATATGCTGACTCTGTGAACCGCTTAGAGAGGGCTGTAAAGCACTATGAAGCGGTATATAAGTCTAAGTGCTATTGCTATCTACTTTCCTGAATCATTTTGATTTCCATGCTTTCTTTGACTTACGTTGAGGAAGAGATTGAAATCCAAAGATGTGGGGGAGAGAAAAATCTGAAAGAAGTCCACATTATTTTCCTTTCCCCGTTCAACCTTGAATTCATGACTTGAATACTGACTTTTGTTTAAATTAGTGATTATTGCAGTTTTCCTCTGCCCAGTTCATTTCAAATATAACTACTTGTTGATATTTACTTCCTGATCCTTATAGAAGTACAGGATGACTTATTTTTAGAATTGGTTTCTGGGTCATTTTTGAAACATCATCTTCCTTTTATGGTGGTTCTACTTTAATTATTCAATTATTTTGAACCCTGGTTACTGGGCAGATGAAAATTAGTACTGCTCCAAAGAATTGTGTATTTGCAATTCTTAATCCAGACTGTACCAATTCCATATTCCCAACATTCATTAAAATTAAATGGAGATGGGTGAGTATCATTTGTCTCTGGGTTTGGAGTCAGTATTGGCATTAGACCCTGTAGGCTTCAAAAAACAAACTGGATTAGACTGAAAAAAATGTTGTTGGTTCTGTTGTTGATGATAATAACATTATCATTTTTACTGGAGTTCATCTACCACTCATTCAAAAGTGCATGCTTCATTTTCACTAGTCAAACAAAATATTACCCATGAGCCATGGTAGTACAGTAGTTAGAATGCAGTATTACAGGCTACTTCTACTTACTGCCGATTGCCAGCAGTTTGGCAGATCGAATCTCACCAGGCTCAAGGTTGACTCAGCCTTCCATCCTTTACCGAGGTTGGTAAAATGAGGACTCAGATTGTTGGGGGAAATATGCTGACTCTGTAAACCGCTTAGAGAGGGCTGTAAAGCACTGTGAAGTGGTATATAAATCTAAGTGCTATTGCTATTAAAAATATATAAAATATCTTTTGCTATTGATGATGATGGTGATGGTGATGATAAACATTTTTTTTACAGTAGAATGTCTTCTGATCAGTCTAGAATCCTACAGTTTATTTTCATTATTCAAGTGCTCAGTAAGAATTCCCAGCTCCTGCACAATCTCACACTTGGCTACAACATACATGACAATTATTTGAACACCATTGGCACTTCAGATGCATTGCTGGACATGGTCTCTACTGGAGAAGTCAATGTTCCCAACTACAGCTGTGGAAGGAAGGACAACCTTTTGGCTTTTATTGATGGAGCTGACAGGGACATCTCCATCCAGATGTCAAGATTAGTAGACCCCTACAAATTCCCACAGGTTTGTTTGTTTATATCTCTATAGGTAATGTGAGTGGGGTGATGGTAGGTGAGCAATTGATCTAATCCTATCTTCTCTATGAAAATCAAAGGCTGCTTTCAATCATGGTCATTATAGGGTTGGGATCCACATTGTTCAGTGGGCAACAATGAAACTAACATATTAGTTTCAGTAGGATGGGTAAGCTATAAATCCAACCATATCTACTCTATGAAATTCAAGAGCTGCTTTTCTCTATGGCTACTCTAGGTATGTTGTCTAGTGATGGGACTGATATGGGGGAACCATATCATATCATGACAGCATCTCCATTGCTTTGGGGGCTTCTGCTGCACACTTGTAAAGGTTAGGAGAGGCTCTGTGTCCAAACACAGGGTCTTCTGTACAAAAGGAAGCACTGATGGAAAGCTATTATTTTGTATATCATCTTAGCCAAACTAATGATATTTCCAATGATGTACAAATCCCAGATTCATGAAAAGAATCCCAATGGCTTCTCTTATCTAAAGTTTATAAGACATATAAGACAAACTCTGCCCACAATCTGGAGTTTGATCCTGACAGGGCTCAAGGTTGATTCAGCCTTCCATCCTTTCAAGGTTGGTAAAATGAGGGCACAGATTGCTGAGGGGCAATATGTTGACTCTATAAATGTCCATACAGTGCTGTGAAGCATTATAAGGCGAAATATACCCTTTGATGCAGCTGGAACAATCTAGAGCTGAACACACTTAAAACTGTAGAGATGAAAGTGGATTTTAGGAGGAGCCCTCCTATTCTGCTACCTCTTACAATATTAGACAACACAATATCAGCAGTAGAGATCTTCTAGTTTCTGGGTTCTATAATTTTCCAAGATTTGAAATGGATACCTAACAATTAGAACCATCATTAAAAAGGCACAATAAAGAATGTTCTTCCTGCATCAACTCGAAAAGTTCAGACTGCCCAAGGAGCTGGTAATACAGTTCTACAGAGGGATTATTGAGTCTGTCATTTGTACTTCTATTACTGTCTGGTTTGGTACAGCAAGCAAACAGGACAGGTACAGACTTCAATGGAAAGTTAGGTCTGCAAAATAAACAATCATTTTGTAACCAGCCTCTCTTCCACTGAGGACCTGTATACTGCACAGGTCAGAAAGAGGGCCGCGAAAATATCTACAGACCCCTCACATCCTGGACATAATGTTTCAACTACTCCCCTCAGGATGCTGCTATGGGGCATTGCATACCAAAACAACTAGACACAAGGACAGTTTTTTTTCCCCTTGTGCCATCATTCGGCTTGAATACCTAATCACCACAGTACTGTCATGTCTAAGGATATTTACTCATGTAGTATGGCTATATTATTATTACCCTTCTCATCTTTCCTACTACCTTCTTCTTTTGGTCTCTTATGATTATATTACCTTGTTGTTTGTATGTACGCTTGTTATTGGTATATACATGTTGTTTGTATGTTTGTATGTACACTGATTAAATTACCTTGATGCTTCTATGTACAATAAGACAAATTCCTTGTGTGTCCAATCACACTTGGCCAATAAAAAATTCTATTCTATTCTATTCTATTCTATTCTATTCTATTCTATTCTATTCTATTCTATTCTATTCTATTCTATTCTATTCTATTCTATTCTATTCTATTCTATTCTATTCTATTCTATTCTATTCTATTCTATTCTATTCTATCCTATCCTATCCTATCCTATCCTATCCTATCCTATCCTATCCTATCCTATCCTATCCTATCCTATCCTATCCTGTCTGAGTGCGATTGCTATTGCTAATTGGTTCATGATCAAATTCATCATAAAGGACTTGAACAGCAATAAAGCCCCTGGAAAGGATTTTTAGTAGCTGAACTATTGAAGACATATCCCAATCTGCAATAGTAGTTCATATATATGTAGGCGAAAGGAATCAGTATGCTCCCTCCCATATTTGGGTATACCAGGTGACTTGACAGAAAAAACATATATATCTCCCCTGGTTCAGCTGATGTAGGGAGGAGAACCTGTGGCTTAGAGGGTAAAGCAGTTGCCTGATAAGGCAAGCAGCCCAGGTTCAAATCCAAGAAAGGTATGGCTAGCTGATGAGAGCTAAATAGCTTGAAATAGATCTACAGTATACTAGTCTCCCTTTATTTCTTTATCAGTAAAATTTTATATATAGAAAAATGGTTTGTTGTGAAAGCGACTGCCTGCATGGCCCCTGGATTGGGGCCGAAAGGCGAAAGGAAGCAGTATGCTCCCTCCCATATTTGGGTATACCAGGTGACTCGACAGAAAAAACATACACACACACACACACACACATACATACATACACTGTAAGTTAATAAGAAGGGTGTTACAGTTGCAGCCTGATTAGTCTGATAGATATTTTGGCTAAAACAATATCTTGTTCCTCTTGAGTAAAATTCAGAGTGGATAGAGAAAGAATGTATTCTTGAAGAAGTACAAAGAATAAGAAGGGTTTTAGACACAGACAATCCTTTATTGACAATTGCTTTGTCATGAACCATCTAATTATCCAATATATCAGTCAGGGGAAACAAAGGTTTGCTGTCCTTATAAACCTTATTAATACTTATTAATAAATCAAACACAAAAGTTATGGTCTTTGGAAAATGACAGGATAGCCAGGCATGGCTATTCGATGGTATAAGACAATAGAACAAGTAACCCCATTCCTTACCTTGAGGCATTTTTTCTGAGACTGGAACCTGGCTCCCTCATCATCAAAGGAGCTCACTTAGGGCCAGAGCATAAGGCAATTTATTGATTAGATTTTTTTAAAATGTAACTATCCCATTTATTTAGCTCCATTTGATAAATTATATAAAGCCAAGATTTGCCAGCGCTCTTATGTCGAGCTGAAGTTTTGGTTCAAATTTATCACTACTAGAACAAATCCAATCACACCACCTGAGAAATATCTTGATGGGTGAATAAAAGGACCTCAGCTGGTGCCCTGAGAGCTAAATTGGGATTTCAAAACTTCTTTATCTAAAATCTGGACACATATATTAAAAAAAAAATCATAGCTGTCCATCTTCTTTAGCCCCATTTATTAAAAAGTATCATGTCAAGGTTACCCCCCATGCTCTTAAACAGAGCTGACATTTGGGGTCTAAAATATATTGCTATTAGAAACAACCCAATCACAACATCTGATGAGTAGCTTGGACATGGATAAAAGGTTTTCAGCTTGTGCCTCAGAGCTGAATTGGAGGGGTTTTTTTTGTCTAAAATTGGGACATATAATTATTGGTATAAAATTAAATCTGTGGAAACTGACAGACTCCCAAAATTCTGCCTGTTAGAACAGACAAATTTCAGTTAAAGACTGCTTGGATTGTATAAGTTACAAATTATATTAAGAGATATGATCTCTCTCTCTCTCTCTTGTACAATTGGAGTGCAAGCTAAAAAGATTGTTGCAGAAAGAATCTGGGATATCAAAGCAGAGAAAAATATAGCCATTCTTAGTAAGTCTGGCACATTGAAGTCAGGGGTGGGTTCCTCCCGGTTTGGACCGGTTCTCCCAAACTGGTAGCAGCCTGCTGGTGATGTCACGATGACATCACCGAACCGGGTCGGTCGGTGCCGGTTCGTGGGGGCCATCTTTTTTTTGAATTTTTTTTGAATATTTTTTTGAATATTTTTTTTGAATTTTTTTAAAAAAAATTTCCTTCTGAGCATGCGCAGAAACCGACTTCCAGCACTGTGCATGCGGTCACCATCTTTTTTTTGGCTTTGGGGGGTTTTTTGGATTTTTTGTCACTGCACATGCTCAGACGCAGTACACGCGGCGCGCCCACGCGGCGTGGGAGGAAGCGAACCGGCAGCGAGGTAAGTTGGAACCCACCCCCTGATTGAAGTGGATAAGAATCTAATAATGCCCCTTTCAAATTGCAAATATGCACATCTTAGGGTAGTATTTATACAAGCAAGAGTTGAGCAGCCTGAGACAATATTTAAATATGGGAGATATAAGAGAATAACATTTGGAAGGGACCTTGGAGGTCTTCTATTCCAACAACTGCTTGAGCAGGAGCCCCTATACCATTCCAGACAAGTGGCTGTCCAGTATCTTTTTTAAAAGTCTCCAGTGATGGAGCATCCACAACTTCAGAAGACAAAGCGTTTCACTGATTAATTGTTCTCTCTGTTAGGAAATTTCTCTTTAGATTTAGGTTGCCTCTCTCCTTGATTAGTTTCCATCTATTGTTTCTTGTCTTGCCTTCTGGTGCTTTGGAAAATAGGTTGACACCCTCTTCTTTGTAGCAGCAGCCCCTCAAATATTGGAACACTGCTATCATGTCATCCTTAGTTCTTCTTTTCACTAGACTGGACTTGTACTTTTGGAAATCCAGAGACAGAAGACTTAACATATCCATTATTTCTATGTCAATTGTATATAAAAAAAGGAGAGATCAGTATCTTGGACTGCACATTAAATGTATGACCTATTGCAAACCTTATATCAAAACATCATATTTTCTCTGTAGACAGAATTTAAAACTTACATACAATATGGCTCTTTATTTGAACAAAACAGTGCAGTTGAAATCTGCAAATGTGGACCTGATTGCAGAAGAAAGTACAGGTGATACAGAAATATGATTTGCATTCTTTATTTTGATTCTTACTTAATTTGTTTCTTTTATTTTGGTGTTTTTTTCTGGTCTTACTAATGTTCTGTGTTTAATATTCTGTATCTTGATATGGTCTACTGGCTAATCAATAATACAATATTACAATATGTTCATGACAAAAAAGTTGGATGTATTGAAAATTAATAACTGACCCTAAATACAGCATTCTTCACTGCTTTTTCAGATCCGTTTCACTGCTTCAGAAGTTCTGAGTGATAAAAGTCAATTTCCTTTTTTCTACCACATGCTCCCCAAATTAGGGATTCTCTACCCAGGAATTGTCCAACTGCTCCTCCATTTCAGATGGACCTTGATTGGTCTCTTTGCTTCAGACACAGAGAGGGGAGAGAACTTCATGAGGACTTTTATGCCTATGCTTGTCAGGAATGGAATTTGTGTTGTTATATCACAACAGTTCTCAGCTACTGGACAAATAACACCCTTCAGGGATGCACTCTGTAAGTGGAGACAAGTCAATGTCTTTGTTCACTTCATAGAATATTTTTCCCTTTGGGACAGACTTCGTCTTTTCCATTCAACACTTAAAAGTTTGCCAGAACCCATTGAAGGGAAAGTCTGGATAATTGCAGGCTTTGGGGAATTGCAGATAAGAAGACACACATTTTTGAAATATGTCCATAGTTTTTGGACCTACATTTTTCAGTGGAAAAAAAGGCCAAATGACAGTTCCTTCGAACCAGATCTCTTTGTGCAGCCACAGTTTGGAGATCAGTCTTTTCACTGTTCTTTTTCAGAAGACATCATTTCTGTCAAAGGCCGGAGAAGATGCACTCAGAAATCACCACTGAAAACAAAAGTGGAAAGAAACAGGATCTGGAACCGATATATCCACGTTGCTTACACTTTGATTAATACTCTGGCCCATGCCTTGAATGCTGCCTATTCCTCCATGTTCAAGAGAAGAAGAAAAGAGGGAGAAGAGAGGTTGGGGGCTCAAAGGCTGCAGTCATGGAAGGTATGGGGTCCTGACCATGATCAGTGGCTAAGACACTGAGCTTGTTGATCAAAAGGTCGGCAGTTCAGCAGTTCTAATCCCTAGTGCCGCGTAATGGGGTGAGTTCCCGTTACTTGTCCCAGCTTCTGCCAACCTAGCAGTTCAAAAGCACGTAAAAAATGCAAGTAGAAAAATAGGGACCACCTTTGGTGGGAAGGTAACAGCGTTTGGTGTGCCTTTGGCGTTTAGACATGCCAGCCACATGACCATGGAGATGTCTTCAGACAGCGCTGGCTCTTCGGCTTTGAAACAGAGATGAGCACCGCCCCCTAGAGTCGGAAACGACTAGCATATGTGCGAGGGGAACCTTTACCTTTAGATAGATAGATAGATAGATAGATAGATAGATAGATAGATAGATAGATAGATAGATAGATAGATAGATAGATAGATATTAAACAACATTAATTTTAAAGTGTATGCATTTTTAAATAAATTCCTGTCTTTATGAATTTGTGATTAGCATTTTAGCATTTTATGTTTATAATTTTGAAGGAGACCCTGAGACCATCTAGTGCCACGCCTCTTCTTTACAAAAATCCCAGTTAAAGCTTCTTTAAGTGATTCGCTGCTAGGTCTTGGCATTAAAACAATCAGTGAAGGGGAAACTGAATCTATCTGGTTCACTGGATCAGCTCTAAAACTGCTCCTCTTTTTAGGATGTTTTTCATCTCATTCAGTCAGAATCTCCTCTCTTGTGGTGGAGCTCAGTTTTCCATTTTTCCATGTCCGACTCTCTGGAATAATAGCAAGCTTCCGTGTAACATCTTTCAGTTATTGGAAGAGTGCTGTATCCTCCCTTTTCCAGTCAAGAGACCATTTCAGTTGGAAAAGGTGCTCCCAGACTCCTTCTGATTTTCAGCCCTCAAAGAGCAACTTGGCTCTTCTCCTCTTAAGGCTAAGATCAACTCCTCTGATACCTTCCTTGGTTTCATTGCCTTTCTTTAAAGCTGATCCAGTATTTGTGCTTCTCAAAATGTAGTGCTTGCAGGGTGACTTTCAACTTGTCTTAGTTTCTCTCCAAACCAGGGTGTTCACTCCTGAGACTTTTATGGATGCAATTGTCTTCATTCCATGAGCATCAACTCACATTTGGTTTGCAATCTATGATTTTGAGATCATTTTCACAAATATTCTTATCCAGTGTAGTTTCCATCATCCTTTCTCCAATGCATCATTAATGACATTATCATCCAATTACATAATGTTACTTATCCAATCATTGATATACTACTAATTTATTATAATCAGTGACCAGTATACATACATATCAAACTTGGACATAAACACACATACATAGATATACATATATAAGAAAATGTACAAATAAAATCTTAATGAAATGTCTATATTAAAGCTGCCATCCCTTTTTTCTTATAAGATATGTCATACATTGTCAAGTCCTAGTTGCTAAAAATCTGATACTTTTCTAATAGATTTTGTTTATGTATTTATCTGTATTAGGAAATTATAAATATTTTTTCTTGATGCTGTGTATCTTTAAATAAGTTCAAAATAGTTTTGTCTATCAATTGGTATAAATATTTTATCCAAAAATCATGATTTCTCAACTCTACTTTTCCATATTACAGAAAACATAGAAGAATAGATGACCAAGGACTAATTACTATTTAATGAGTTTTATGGGGAACATTGAACATTATTGAGTACAATAGTAAGACAATTTTTATCCAGATAATTATCATACCATTCAGCCTTCACTTAACTAGATTTATAATCTCATTAAAAGATGTTTTACTGAAATCAAGTTATATCACCAGCATTCCCATAATCTATTTAGGAAGTGTAATAAGATGGAGAATGACTTTGGGGACAGGAAGAAGACATGCTGCCCCTAGGGAAGGATTGGATAAAAGGGGGAAGCTGTATAATGTAAGAGAAAAAAGTGAGAAAGGATTTGCCTAAATTTTCAGGCTGAAAAAAAAAGTTGGTAGGAAAATTGTACATTCAGAATTGCAAAATTCTGTTAATGTAGCATTCCTCCACTCCTCTGCTCACAACAGAATACCTTATGCCACCAGACTTGAAATTTTGGGCTTAGACAACTTAGAACTTCGCCGTCTTCTATCCGACCTAAGCGTAGTACATAAAATTATCTGCTACAATGTCCTACCAGTCAATGAATACTTCAGCTTCAACCACAACAATACATGAGCACACAATAGATACAAACTTATGGTAAACTGCTCCAAACTTGATTGCAGAAAATACGACTTCAGTAACAAAGTTATCAATGCCTGGAATGCAGACCAGACTCTGTGGTTTCTTCTCCAAACCCCCACAACTTTAACCTTTGACTGTCTACTGTTGACCTCACCCCATTCCTAAGAGGTCTTTAAGGGGCGTGCATAAGCATGCACCAGCGTGCCTACCGTCCCTGTCCTAATGTTCCCTTTTATTCGTATTTATTTCATGTAATCACAATCATGTTTATACTTATATCTGTTATCTAATACATGCTTGAAAAAATAAAATAAATAAATAAATAAAATAAAATAAAATAATAAAATTAAATTAAAATAAAATAATAATAAAATAATAAAATAAAATAAAATAAAATAAATAATAAAATAAAATAAAATAAAATAAAATAAAATAATAAAATAAAATAATAAAATAAAATAATAAAATAAAATAAAATAATAAAATAAAATAAAATAAAATAAAATAAAATAATAAAATAAAATGTTTCATGTCTTGTTTACCTGGAACAATATCAGCCTCACAACTTTCTTCCTGACAAGTTCATGCATTCTGGTAATTGCCCTGTTGTTTTCAAGGACTTTATGAATAATCTCTGCATTTGTTTGTTTGTTCAATTTATTTGTGATCCAGTCTAGAAAGTTCCCTATACTGTACCAATTTTATCAATTATTTATTTTATCAATTTATATATATTGTCAACATATGATTGACCAATTTGGCTGAACCTTTTTTTTTCTCTTTTGAGGATACTGATAACACTTGTTCTCCCAACTCAAGATATTTGCAAGTGGGACAACTGTAGTAGAAAGATTCAAATGTGAAAAAAACATGTGGGGTTAAAAAAAAACAAGGTTTCTGGTGTTAAACGTTTTGGGTATTTCTGTTCTAGTTCCATCCATTTCTGAAGAAGAATGAGTTTTGCAACCTTTCCCACTTGAAGCTGTACTTGGACCAAAATGGGGATATAGCAGCAGATCTCAACATCATAAGCATGATAGTTGTCTCCAGGGAGGATCCCATTACAAAGCAACTAGGCAGTTTTGAAAGACAAAGAATTATTATCGACCAAGATGCCCTTTCACACCTAAAGTTGCTCAACAAGGTGGGTGAAATATTGGTGTCTTTTCTCTGTTTTCCAAAGCCTTGAGACACATTTCAAATGGTTTATTCACCTATTCGCCTTCAGTGAGAATTGAATGTGGGGAGTAGAACCCTTATAGTTTTCTTAAACGGCTTGGAAGTCTTCAGTACAATTGGCAAGGTGTCATTCAGATGCTGTAATATGGAACACTAATTCAAATTGATTCAGCTATGTCCAATGTGGGATGCCGAGTGATAATTCTTTAGGACACAAATCATGGCTATTCTGTGTCCCCTGTGCAACCTGTTATCTGTATAAAACTGGTGAAAGGGGACAACCTTTCCAGGAGTTTTGGTGGTGCATTGGTTAGAATGTAGTCATGCAGGCTAATTCTGCCCACAGCCAGGAGTTCGATCCTGCCTGGCTCAAGGTTGACTCAGTCTTCCATCCTTCCGAGGTCAGTAAAATGAGGAGCCAGATTGTTGGGGGCAATATGCTGACTCTGTAAACCAATTAGAGAATGCTGTAAGGCACTGTGAAGTGGTATATAGGTCTAAGTGCTATTGCCATTGCCATCAAATGCTGGGGATTTTGATGTTGATAGCATCAACTTGTCTTGTTTCCTTGCCTTAGATTAGCAAAATAGAATGAAACTTTTTTGTCCAATGCCCAAGTTCCCAGTGGGGTAAAAGAGGCAAGGATAACTCTAATCAAGACTGGATGCACTTCCTGTTGATACCATTTGGAAATGTGCTTTTGAATTCAGGTTTGGCTTGCCATGGTTGGGCAGGTTTCTAATCTGTGATGTTCTTATCTATAGTTGTCTTTCATGCTAAGGGGATAGAAGAATAGGCAGTGGTGGGATGCTGCTGGTTTAACAACCGGTTCGGTGATCATGCACTGTGTGCGCATGCACAGTTTTACAAATACTAAACTTCTGTGTTACCACTTGGGAGTAACACAGCTGAGGCGTGGCAATACCCTATGCTGCGCCAATTAGCTGAGAAGATAAAGGTAAATAAAGTGCAGGGGCGGGCAGGTGGACCTGATTGTTGGAACAAACCAGTTCGCTCCCAGCTGATTGTTGTAACTACAGGTTCGCCCAAACTGGTCCGAACTGGTAGAATCCCACCCCTGAAAATAGGTCTTCTGCTCCTGGGAAGAAGGTCCAAGGCTTTCAGTTCACATGAAATCATAATGACTGTTTTGATGTGCCCTGATCCAAAAAAAACTGAGCACTGAACCATGACTTTAACCAAAGAAAAGCCCTTCCTCATATTGGAAGAAATGAGGGACAATTTGAAAAAGAAAGTTACTTAGATTTGGTCTTTAGATTATCACTTCATATGGAACATCCTTGAATACAATTGTTTATCCTGATTGTTAGTTGCCTTAAATCTCTCTGGGAAAAAGGAGGCTCCAAATTTAACTAGTAATAGCTCTATCTTTTCATGCCAATGGGTATCACCTAATTGTGGTTTTTCAACAGAAAGGACCTTTTTTGGATACCTAGCTTGACCTTAGAAACATCTCTTGCTGACACAGGGTCCATACTCATGTCCCATGTGATGTAGCAAAAAAATGCCTGACTTTCCCTTTTTGAGGGAGACATTCTCATGACCTCACCTCCATCTCATCTCTCTACACTTCTAGAAACTATGCAGTCATTTTTAGTCTTAGTTCACCAGCATGGTGGTCATATAAAAGTAGCAAGTAGATATACAGATAAACAAGAACAGATCTATTAAGGTTGACAGTAATAAAGTTTTCCTTTATATCTTAACTGGGAGGTGGTTCTGGACCTCTTACAAATGGGATAGCGGTGGCTTTGCAATGATACATGTAACCCAGAAGAAAACTTTCCAGATCCAGCTGGAAAGAAGTTTCTTTCATCATCACAGTTTTATTCTGTTTAATAAATCTAGTAAAATAAAATTTTCATAAAACTTTCAAAATAAATTTCCTTCTAAACTTTAACATGAATAAAACATCACATTTTAAATTCCTGGGTCTATGAAGAAAGGAGGAGTGCGGGTTAATACAACCATGTGGAGAAACCACTAATTGTCACTTAATGCTTAAATTGTTTCTCGATTGCTTCTATCCAGAATTTATTAAGTAGAAATGTCCTTTCTTGCAACTTGATAGCACAAAAGCAAAAGGGAAAAACTAAATGAACAATCTGCCAGTAGTTGTATCCCCTGCAACACTGGGAGTTAGAAATTTCTTACTTACCTAAGTGAAGTCCAGCTTGACTTGGCTAATATTTATGTCCACCTCTATTATTCATTGATGGTTAGTTCTAATTTGCCATTCCTTCTTTTTCTTCTTAGTCTCTGCCTCAGTCCAAATGTGTGGAAAATTGCCGTCCTGGTTTTTTCAAGCAGGTTCAGGAAGGAGAGCCAAATTGCTGTTATGACTGTGTCCCTTGTCCAGACGGGACCATCTCCATTCAGGAAGGTGGGTGACATCACAGAAAAGGGTACTGGATTCATCCAGAGCACTTTGATCAATGTGCTTTTTCAATGAGACACATCTAAGGTTGACAATTTTGTGGATCTTAATTTTCAAGCAGCTGAATTTCTTCCGTAATGCGAGGAATAAGAAAAACACCTTGAAGGATGAGGTAGGAAGAGATAGAAGAACATGGTGGATTGTGCAAGGTTACTTGTGTCAGAGGAAACCTCTCTCCTATTTGCCAGTTTGGAACTGTCCTTGTATGTTCACCTTTCTTAGGGACATCTGAATTGTTTGAAATTGAGGAATGGTTTCAGGTCAATGGCTTTTGCTCAACCAACCCAGTTTATACTACAGGCCAAAAGATATATCAATCAATCAATTAATTAATCAGTCAATCTTTATCAAGATCATGGAACCACATAAGCAGAAAGATCTAATTTGGGGAACCCTGGAGGAAGAGTGTTTGGGTTCAAGGGACAAGAGAAATACACACAAAGACTCACCATAAAAGACATGGAGAAGTTAGGTGTGAAAGAAAGGATGTAAATTAAATTTATAATTATTAGGGGTAAAATTTGTCTTTTTTATTTCTAATGCTTTAATTTTCCATGTTATGGATTAAGAGGTAAAACACAAATATTGTTTATAGCCCAGTTTAACAATCCCAGATTCAGAAGAACCACCATCATGGATTCCTTGGTTGGACTGCTACTACGTCTTCCCTTTTCTTCTTATCTTTACAACTTTTTTTGGATATCAAACAATGAAATGCAAACAGTTACAACAGCCACCAAAAAAAAAAAAAAGAAAAAACAAAAAATAAAAAAAACCAAAAAAAAAAAAAAAAAAAGGAATATAGTTGTGTTTCTAAAAGGAAAAAAAAAGTCTTACCTCCATTATTGGGATGAAATGGAACTAGGTCTAACATTGGCCACCTAATGAGAAGGAAGGACTCACTGGAGAAGAGCCTAATGCTGGGAACGATTGAGGGCAAAAGAAGAAGGGGACGACAGAGAATGAGGTGGCTGGATGGAGTCACTGAAGCAGTAGGTGTGAGCTTAAATGGACTCCAGGGGATGGTAAAGAACAGGAAGCCCTGGAGGAATGTTTTTGATGGGGTCGTAATGGGTCTGACATGATTTTGCAACTAACAACAAGGTCTAACAGAAAGCAGGGAGAAAAGAGAAATAATTAATCAATCAACCTACATAATATCTATTTATACCACTGTGGAACTCATTCAGTCTTTAAAATAGTTATTAAATCTAGAAATTATGGTAATAGATTGCTGCTGCTTCTGATTTTTAGAAGCTAAAGTCATTGCAAAGACAGATAATTGTTTCTTTTCTTGAATTACTTCAGCAATTAAGTTTCCCTAAGATCCCGGTTTACAAATTTATTTAGTTATTAAAATGTATTTGCTGCAAACCCACATAATGGATCTCTGGGTGTCATCCAGTTAAAACAACAATTGAACCTTGTACAAGACTGGATTAAATTTATAACACATTAAATACCAAGACTGAAGAAGGGAATACATCAGGATGTGACATATGATGCAATCAGTACACAGGGCCCTGGTACCATGAGATGCCCAGGCCTGTTGAAAGAATACAATTTAAAGAATTATTATCAATGGTAGTGGTAATCTGACCTTGGGGATAGTTAATGCTTTTATTTTTCAGGAATCAGTGGTCCTACCATTTTTCTTGAAAGATGTGATTGTGTACCTCATTCTAAAGAGACTTTCCATGACAAGTTTTGTCCTGTGTACAATACTTTTAGTAAGTTTGTTAGAGCATGATTGTCACTCAGGTACAGGATTGATGGCTGAGGTACAGTTCCAAGATGGCGTTGCTTGCTTTTGTACTTGACCTCTGAAGGGGAGTCCTGCAATCATCCTGACCCTTCTGGATTTCTCAGTGGCTTTTGATACCATAAATCACTATATCCTACCTGGACTAGCTTCCCAGTTTGGGAGCAGGAGGCAGGTTTTTCCAAAGGTTTTCCTTTATTCATGAATGATTTCAATTGGTGTTCTTGGGGAACCGAGGCCCTGCAATGGGGCATCCCTCAGGACTGGAGTCTCTCTCCTTTCCTCTTTACCTTTTACATGAGATTGCTAGGTGAAGTCATTTGCAGTCACGGGCTTGGTATCAACAGTATTCCACCCATGGCTGGATAGATGCTAGTGTTGTGATGCTGAATATCTGGAGTCTGTGGAACGGATGGGGAGGAAGCAACATTGATTCAACCCTAGCAAAATACAATGGCTTCCGGTTTTTGCCCCTCTGAGTTTTTAGTGATAAATCAGCTATGATTTTGATTGGAATGACACTTCTCTGGATAGAGATGGCTCATAATTTGGGGGTCGTCCTAGAAACACAGCTACTGAAGGAGGAGTGGCAGATGCTGGGGGTGGAGTCAACAAGAGGAAACAGCCTAGTGTCTCTACATAGCCACAGATGGATTAAATCCAACCCCTCCTGAACTTGGTTAACTCTTATCGCCAAAATAGTGCTAACATTAGTTGAGCAGATTCTTGTGAGTAGGCATGAGCAATAAATGAGCTTAATTGGAACTTCTCATTTGATCCTGGTCTTTTGCACCTGACAGCTACTCCTCAATGATCATGTGATAGTCATGGCTAGAGGGACCTTCACGTAGATTATTCTTGTGCAACAACTTTGCTCTTTCCTAGACTGAGGGGCGTAGTACTTGCCTTGGTCACTTCTTGTTTGAATTACTACAACGTGCTCTATGTGGGATTGCTCTGGAGCACCACTTGGAATATATAAATTGTCCAGAATGCAATGCCATGCACAGTATTGGGTTCCCCTACATTCCCAGTGTCTTTCTAAGTGCATTCCAATTCACTTTTAAAGTGCTACATGGCATAGGATCAGGGTATCTACAGGACTTCCTCTCCTTGAGGATATCTGCTTGTACTTGGGAAGTTTCTATTTTTTAACTACCCTAAAGTGCAGAAATTACTTAGAGTTAGCTTCACCTTTCTACGTGCCAATATGATGTACTCAGTAAAAGGTCTTTTGAGCCTGACTGAAGCCTCAGAGTCCTGATTCGATTGGGTTCACTACTTAGAATCATGACACATGCCTTTTCTGTTGCAACTCCTGTCTTATTGAACACTGTATTATTCTATTATTATTTATTAAATTTGTATGCCGCCCAACTCCCAAGGGACTCTATTTTTTTCTGTAGCGGTTAGCCTTGAATTCCAACAGGCCCCCACCCTTTAAATTCTGGAGGCCTGGTTCTCCTCCCAGGCATTGGGATAAGATAAGGTTAGTGAAGGTTGAGAATGTGGTGGGTTGAATCAGTGAAGGGTAGTTGTGGCAACAGGTATTTCTCTTTTTGTTGCTTGTTGTTATAGCTGTGTATATTAAGGGATTTTTGGGGGCTGTTAGCTGTCCGAAGTTTGCTTTAAGATGGTCAGACAGAAAATGTTTTATATATGTCTACAGGGTCATATTAACCATTTACTATGGCTTACCTATCTCTCAATATCAGCTATTATTTATTTTGTATGGTATAACAGAATGCAGCATTAATGCATAAAATTCACAAAAGCATAAAAATCACAAAAAGTGCCCTTGAGATGATGCAGTTCTTCCAGGGAACCTTCTGAGGGGATATTCCATCACAAATTAAAGTTTGTGGGATATTCCCACAGTCACAGTAAGTATTATCAACATGTCCCCATTTTTTTTCAATATTGACACCTGCTGTGGATGGTCAGTATCATCTGACAGTCAAGGAAGATCTTTCTTGAAAGGTGAAAAGAGATATAAATGAAATATTATTTTCTGTTTTCTCAGATATTGAAAAATGCACCAAGTGCCCAGATGATCAATATCCAACCGAGAGCAGAGTCCATTGTATCCCAAAAAGAATAACCTTCCTCTCCTATGAAGAACATCTGGGCATCATCCTGGTGTCCATTGCCCTACTCTTGTTCCTAGCCACAGGATTCATTTTAATCATATTCATTAAATACCTAGAAACTCCCATTGTCAAAGCCAACAACCGGGACCTCTCCTACATCCTCCTGATCTCCCTCTTGCTTTGTTTCTTGTCCTCCTTTTTCTTTATTGGACGACCAAGTAAAGCTACCTGTCTTCTCCGACAAACAGTGTTCAGCATTGTATTCTCCGTAGCTGTGTCTTCTGTGTTGGCCAAAACAATCACAGTGGTGCTGGCCTTCTTTGCCACAAAACCAGGGAACAGGGTGAGAAGATGGTTGGGGAAGAGCTTGACCAACTCCATCATCCGTCTGGGTCTCCTTCCTGCCCACCTACCTGAGCACCAAAGGAAAGTCCCTGGTGATTGTTCAGGTCTTCTCCATCTTGGCCTCCAGTGCTGGACTGTTGGGTTGCATCTTCTTCCCCAAATGCTACATTATAATCCTGAGGCCAGATCTAAACACTAAGGAACATCTAATGATAAAAGTAGGGAAATGACCGTGATATTGTTTCTTAGGCACGTAACATTTAATTTTTTAATTGCAATTATTGGGCTTTTGTATTCTTCCTTTGCATTAATGTGACAATTAAGGTTATTTAAAACAGAAGGAAATAAACATAAAAAGAATGTAAGACTAATGAAACTAAATTCCACATTATCATCAAACAGTAAAATAAACAATTAATAAATAAAATCGCCATGCATCCAGGGATGAACGAGCTAAGAAATAAGATATCAAATAATATTAAATAATATATTAAGTAAAGACAGCTGAATAGAAGAGAGAAGACTCCCCAAGGAGAGGGAGAAGGAGTATTTTGCCTGAGGTGTCTTGAATATGAAACTCTAAATCTGTGTGAACGTGGTCAGTTTCTGTCTATATGACTTTCTCTTGAAAGTAGGTGTGAGCAGTGAAGCTGGGTGTGAAGATAATGCAGATGACCCCTCTTCCAACACTCTGGATATCTAGACCAGTTACTTCTGGAGGTGTTAGGTGACTTCATAGATCTTATGGGACCTCAGAGTTCCATGACTCTGTGTTGAGTCATAACTATCCTAACATCTGTTAAGTAGTGGGAATGATCACAGGAGACAGACTTCAGCACAGCTCTTTATTCAGCACAACTCAAAACAACCAGCAAAATATGTTCTGACAGCTTGCTCTTTTATAGAGGGCTGTCAGACAGAGCAGCCAATAGTGTTTGAGCATTCTCCCGCTGAAACGCTGGACCTGGGTGAAACCATGTACTGACAGTTAGTACATAACACCCCTCCCCTCTTAGATGGAGCAGTCCGACAGACGTAGTCACGCAGGTAGGCGGGGCGTTTGGGAACCCTCCCTGACCTGCACAGCTCAGTTGTTGGCGAGGCAGCGGCCTGTGCGGACAGGTCTGCTGCCGCTCCCTGGTCTGAGCATGGAAGCTCCTGGAAGTTATCGAGTGTGGCCTCCTCAGCTAAGGGAACCGGTTCAATTGTAGGACGCCGCTAGACTTCTGCTTCACCGGGCAGGTCTTCCGTCACCCACGGGCTTGAGTTAGCTAGAGGAGGAACAAATTTGTTTACATTTTTCAGGTTTTTTAATTCCCCTTCTACCCGCTTGCGTAGTTGGTCTATGTGCCTTTTCCAAAGGCGGCCGTCTTGTAGCTGGACCTCATAGGACATGGGGCCTATTACTTTCTCAATAACCCCAGGTAGCCACAGGGAACCCTCAGGGTAATTGCGGGCGAATACAATGTCCTCTTTGGAGAAAACCCTGGTTGTTTGAGTGAGGTCGGCTTTTTCTTTATTGGTATAATTTGGGTGCAGGCGGTTTAGAATGGATCGGAGCCTGTGACCCATGAGGAGCTCAGCCGGGCTGCGGCCAGTTGTTGCACTAGGGGTAATGTGTTGAGTTAGGAGGAATTTATCAATTCTGGCCTGCCAGTCCCCTGGGCCCAATCTACCCAGCGCTTCTTTCGCTGATCGCACGAAGCATTCAACCAATCCATTTGTGGCCGGATGGAATGGCGAGGACAGGGCATGACGGATCCCCAACTCTGCCAGGTACCCCTCGAAGTTGGTGGCTGTAAATTGGGGGCCATTGTCTGTCACAAGGACGTCCGGTATTCCACGGGTTGTGAAGAGGTGTCTGAGGACCTTAATGATGGCCTCAGCAGTGGTTGAGCCCATAGGGAAGATCTGTAGCCACTTGGAATAAGCATCAACAATTATTAAGAACATTTGCCCATGGCAGGGGCCTGCAAAATCGGCATGCAGCCAAGACCAGGGGCTTTTGGGTTGTTCCCAATCATGGACTGGGGCCTTGGGCGGAGCTGGCCTAGACTCTTGACAGGGTTTGCATAACCCAACCCAATTTTGGATCTCTGCGTCCATGTTTGGCCACCAAACATACCCCCTAGCTAAGGCTTTCATCCGGACAATCCCCGGATGGCCTTCATGTAATGTCCTTAATATTCCAGCTCGCAGGCTGGTTGGTATGACCACATGATCGCCCCAGAGGAGGCAGCCCCCTTGTTCGGACAGTTCGTGCTGCCTCTGTTTGTATGGTTTAAGGTTAGGTCTGACCGGGTCCTTCGGCCATCCCCTCCACACCCAGCTCAAAACAGTATTGAGTGAGGGATCTTTGGCCATGTGCTTAGCCACCTCGGCACAGGTGACCAGTCCTGAGTCTGCCAAGTCAATTAGGAAGAACAGGGCATCCGGGGCAATGTCTGTGAGTAGATCAGGCAACGGGCACCTGCACAAAGCATCTGCATTGCCCATGTCCCATCCTGGCCGATGCACCAGGCGATACGAATAGGCAGAGAGAAAGATGGCCCAGCGGGTGAAACAGGGGGATAGAGCAGCCGGAGTGGGACGGTCCCCAGCGAGCAACCCCAAAAGAGGCTTGTGGTCTGTAACCAAAACAAAATCCCTCCCAAACAAATATTCGTGAAATTTTATCACGCCTGCCATGGCAGCCAAGGATTCCTTGTCCAGTTGGCTATAGTTTCTCTCTGCACTTGACAGAGTTCTCGAATAGTATGCCACTGGGGCCTCAGTGCCATTAGGGAGCCTGTGGCTAAGAACGGCGCCAACTCCCACTGGAGAACTCACACACAAGGACCAGTGCCAGGGTTGAGTTATACTGAATGAGGAAACTGTCACTAGTTAGCAGCCTTTTGACAGCTGTGAAGGCTGCAGCTTCCTGGGGGCCCCAAACCCAAGGAGTGTTCTTGGCCAGCAGTCTGTGGAGTGGTTCCACTATGGTGGCTTTGCCCTTCAGGAACAGACTGTAGAAATTGAGGAGCCCCAGGAAGGCTTGGAGCTCGGCTTGGTTTTTAGGGGCTGGGGCCTCGTGGATGGCCCTGAGCTTGCTCTCTGTGGGGTGGATCCCTTCTGCATTTACTCAGTAGCCTAAGAATTCTACCTCTGGCACCCCCAGCAAGCATTTACTGCACTTGGCCTTAAGCCCAGCAGCGCGCAGTTTTGACAGGACCATTCTGACTCAACAGCGGAGCTGGTCCTGGTCACAGGCAGAGATGAGGACATCATC
>QLTV01002832.1:513495-525893 GCA_003457575.1 Thermophis baileyi
TTGGTAGGAACTCCACCTTCTTCCGGTCAGGTGCAGGACAAAGGATGACCTTGACAATCTGGAAGGAATTTGTTGTGGCTACATGCAGACATCCCTCATGCAACTGCCCCTCCCAAATTCCCATAGCAAAGAATACATTTTTAAACTAGCATAAAGTGTGGCAGGCCAAAGATCCAAAGAAAATGGCTTCGGCCTGACACCACCATTATTTTAGAGAGATCTTCTTCCTTACTTTCGATTATGTTTTGGAACCTCAAATAGAGCATTGATTTTTCCATTTCGAGATTTATTATGGTCTCTTCTAACGCTCTATTTGCCGCCCATGTTCTAGTTTTCGTTGTCTCTAGTTTTTTTTCTATTTGTTCTGTTTTGGTTTCTACTGTTTTTATTTTCTGCTCATTTTTTGTTACCCTTTCTTGCATTGCACCCAGTTTCTCATCCAATTTTTGTATTTCTCCTTTCACTTCTCCTATGTCATCCTTAATTTCCTTTTTAATATCTTCCGTGTTATTCACCATTGCCTCCT
The DNA here is from genome assembly GCA_003457575.1 of Thermophis baileyi. Classification (NCBI taxonomy): domain Eukaryota; kingdom Metazoa; phylum Chordata; class Lepidosauria; order Squamata; family Dipsadidae; genus Thermophis; species Thermophis baileyi. The sequence continues at coordinate 514,022 of QLTV01002832.1, forward strand.
GCATCTTCATCATAGTTTCTTGTATAGATGTCAACATTACTTGCATACTCTGTAAGTTTTTCCCCTCCCAGTAAGCTTTCCTCTGAGCATGGACCTGAGGGTGAGGCCATTGTTACTGTTGCCTTTGTCCCTCCTATTTTGGTAACTGTGGTAATCGTACTTGTCATTTTGATGTTTTTAAAGAAGTTTTTTCACAGTACCATATATCTTTCTCCTTCCTCTTGTTTTTACTCTATTTTTGCCTCCTCTAGTTCCTTTAACACTTTTCGAATTGTCCCTTTTCTCAATAATTTATACTTCTTCTACTAAGAGGCTGAAATCAAAAGCGGAAAGCTTAACACATCTATATTTGTGGTAACTATCTATGTTACTTATTATTTTTCCCAATTTTTTGTTTTCAAAGAGCTAAAATCTACTTTTCTATTTTCTTAATGAATTTCATTCAACTATCCCAAAATACTTCAAATAAATATTAACCATCAGTTATAACAATCTTATATTCTATATTTCTTAAAAAAACATTTATATCTCTTATTCTTCTATTGATATTCTATTCATGATAGTCTCTAAGTATAATATATATATAGAATAATTTTACTAATCCCTTCTTAAAATTAATATACGTAATATATATACTATAAATTGTTGTAACCAAATGTACCAATATAAATATTTGTATAAATTATTTTCTAAATAATACAGCTCTGTAAATGTGAATATAACAATATTTGCCAGAACTTCTGTCCGTACCGCTTCGTATCACACGACCTGCTCTTCTCTTTATGCAAAGTCTTTCCTTCTTTTTCCCTCTTTTTCCAAATCGATCCTCTTTTTCCTTTCTAAGACAACAAGCCACAAAAATTGCCCTCAGAGTTCTATTATTAGTCCACTATCACAAAGTTCTTCCTAGTTTCGTTCTCTTTCTTCTCGGATGTACAATTTTTTTCCCCTCTCCTTCAAGATGTCGCCGTCCTTCAAAAACGCCTTGTCACCATAAATTTCCTTCTCATAAATCTCCCTTCCAGACACCAAGTCTCTTTCTCTTTCTTTCTTTCCTCACATCAAACAGTCTCTACTATTAATCTGCTACTACCAAATTTTTCTTCGCTTTGTTTTCCTTCATCTCGGGTGCGCCGTCCTCCCCTCTTCTCCTCCAAGATGTCATCTTCTTTCAAAGTCACCCCATCACCGCAGATCCTCCTCACAGCGTTCCTTCTTTCCAACACCGGTTTTCTTTCTATCTCTTATTTCCGCTCGAGAGAATAATCTCCGTTATTAATCCCCTGTCACCAACTTCTTTATCACGTCTCCTTTCAATCTTTCAATCTTTGGCAATTTGAGTCCTCTGCTCCCACCGCCGGCTCGCCGCTTTCCGTTCTCCTTCGAGACTCATTTCACTGCTAGTCAATCATAAAGCACTCCACAGTTTCAGCGAGTTCTTCTATCTGTCTCTTGTTCTTCTTATCTCTCCAATTTCCCTGATTTCGCCAGCTGCTTACCACTTTTCTCTTCCATAGCTAAACGTTCTGGACCTCACGCCTCCAGAACGGCCATTAGGCCGAGTTTCTTCGCGTTGTTTATGAGAGTTCCTCAGGTCCCCCGGGAGCCGCACTTCTCCTCACGGAACCACCGAGGGAATCCCTCTTTTTTCTCGTTTCCTCCAGGATCCGATTTGCCCCTAAGGGCTTCCAAAACACGTATAAATCGGCTGAAACGAGCGGAGCCCCGCTCGTTTCAGCCACCACAGTGTGAAGTCACCGCCGGAAGTCAATCAGCTATGATTTTGATTGGAATGACACTTCTCTGGATAGAGATGGCTCATAATTTGGGGGTCGTCCTAGAAACACAGCTACTGAAGGAGGAGTGGCAGATGCTATGGTGTGGAGTCAACAAGAGGAAACAGCCTAGAGTCTCTACATAGCCACAGATGGATTAAGTCCAACCCCTCCTGAATTTTGTTAACCCTTATCTATTGCCAAAATAGTGCTAACATTAGTTGAGCAGATTCTTGTGAGTAGGCATGAGCAATAAATGAGCTTAATTGGAACGTCTCATTTGGTCCTGGTCTTTTGCACCTGACAGCTACTTCTCAATGATCATGTCATGGCTAGAGGGACCTTCACGCAGATTACCATTGTGCAACAACTTTGCTCTTTCCTAGACTGAGGGGCGTAGTACTTGCCATGGTCACTTCTTATTTGAATTACTACAACGTGCTCTATGTGGGATTGCTCTGGAGCACCACTTGGAATATATAAATTGTCCAGAATGCAATGGCATGCACAGTATTGGGTCTCCCTACATTCATGTCTAGTGTTTGAGCTGCACAGGCTCCCAGTGTCTTTCTAAGTGCATTCCCATTCACTTTTAAAGTGCTACATGGCATAAGATCAGGGTATCTACAGGACTTCCTCTCCTTGAGGATATCTGCTTGTACCACAGGAACAAATTCTGCACCTAGTGGATGATCAAACAGATTCCTGAAAAACCTAGCAGAAACTTTGTCTCCCCAAAGGCAGAGAAGGGAATAGAGGATCAGCCGTACTGGACTTAATTCTCATTAACAGATATGAAATGACAAAAGACAAAAGTTACAGGAACCAAACTGGTGATGTGTTTGACCACTCCCTCAGGCTCAGCCTGATCATCTCCTATGATCCAGCATGTCAGTGTGACTTCCTCTCCATATTTGCTTTTCCCCTGAGGGCGGATATAATAGACAGGCTGCAGGTCTGTTCCCTAACACATTGCCACTTTTTGGGTCCTAGAAAGTCTGCTGTCAACTTTCGAAATGACTTTGGCCGCAGTTGCCACTCTTGGGGGAAGGGAGGGAGTCAGAAGGTGTTGGAATGTGGTGCCTTCAACCGCTAGACAAAACATCGCACAGACTCGGTGTGATAACCAAGGTCATGGCAACAGACATCTGCTGAGACTGAGGGGGAAGCTCCTACTGGACTGATTGGTTAACGAGACCTAAGACACCTGAGGGGGGTTGGAAGTTTCTATTTTTTTAACTACCCTAAAGTGCAGAAATTACTTAGAGTTAGCTTCACCTTTCTACGTGCTGATATGATGTACTCAATAAAAGGTCTTTTCAGCCTGACTGAAGCCTCAGAAACCTGATTCAGTTGGGTTCACTACTTGGAATCATGACACATGCCTTTTCTGTTGCAACTCCTGTCTTATTGAACACCCTAGCGGCTAGCCTTGAATTCCAACAGCCCCCCCCCTTTTAAATTCTGGAGACCTGGTTCTTCTCCCAGGCATTGGGATAAGGTAAGGTTAGTGAAGGTTGAGAATGTGGTGGGTTGAATCAGTGAAGGGTAGTTGTGGCAACAGGTATTTCACTTTTTGGTGCTTGTTGTTATAGCTGTGTATATTAAGGGATTTTTGGGGGGCTGTTAACTGTCCAACATTTGCTTTAAGATGGTCAGACAGAAAATGTTTAATATATGTATGCAGGGACATATTAAACATTTACTATGGCTTACCTGTCTCTGAATATCAGCTATTATTTATTTTGTATGGTATAACAGAATGCAGCATTAATGCATAAAATTCACAAAAGCATAAAACTCACAAAAAGTGCCCTTGAGATGATGCAGTTCTTGCAGGGAACCTTCTGAGGGGATATTCCATCACAATATGAGGTAAAGTTCGTGGGATATTCCCACAGTCACAATAAGTATTATCAACCTGTCCCCATTTGTTTTGGGTTTTATTTCAATATTGGCACCTGCTGTGGTTGGTCAGTATCATCTGACAGCCAAGGAAGATCTTTCTTGAAAGGTGAAAAGAGATATAAACGAAATATTATTTTCTGTTTTCTCATATATTGAAAAATGCACCAAGTGCTGCTGTGGTTGGTCAGTATCATCTGACAGCCAAGGAAGATCTTTCTTGAAAGGTGAAAAGAGATATAAACGAAATATTATTTTCTGTTTTCTCAGATATTGAAAAATGCACCAAGTGCCCAGATGATCAATATCCAACCGAGAGCAGAGTCCAATGTATCCCCAAAAGAATAACCTTCCTCTCCTATGAAGAACATCTGGGCATCATCGTGGTCTCCATTGCCCTACTCTTGTTCCTATCCACAGGATTCATTTTAATCATATTCATTAAATACCTAGAAACTCCCATTGTCAAAGCCAACAACCGGGACCTCTCCTACATCCTCCTGGTCTCCCTCTTGCTGTGTTTCTTGTCCACCTTTTTCTTCATTGGACGACCAAATAAAGCTACCTGTCTTCTCTGACAAACAGTGTTCAGCATTGTCTTCTCAATAGCTGTGTCTTCTGTGTTGGCCAAAACAATCACAGTGGTGCTGGCATTCTTAGCCTCAAAACCAGGGAACAAAGTGAGAAGATGGTTGGGGAAGAGCTTGGCCAACTCCATCATCCTTTCTGGTTCTGCTGGACAAATTTTCATCTGTGCCTCATGGCTTGGAATTTCTCCCCCATTCCCTGACTCTGACCTGCACTCCCAGCCTGGAGAGATCATACTTCAATGCAATGAAGGTTCTGTCACCATGTTTTATGTTGTCCTTGGCTATATGTGTTTCCTAGCTGCCATTTGCTTTACTGTAGCTTTCCTGTCCAGGAATCTCCCTGAGGCCTTCAATGAAGCCAAGCTGATCACCTTCAGCATGCTGGTCTTCTGCAGTGTCTGGATCTCCTTCCTGCCCACCTATCTGAGCACCAAAGGAAAGTCCATGGTGATTGTGCAGGTCTTCTCCATCTTGGCCTCCAGTGCTGGACTGTTGGGTTGCATCTTCTTCCCCAAATGCTACATTATAATCCTGAGGCCAGATCTAAACACTAAGGAACATCTCATGATAAAAGTAGGGAAATGACTGTCATGTTTCTTAGGCACATAATTTTTATTTTTTTCATTGCAATTATTGGGCTTTTGTATTCTTCCTTTGCACTAATGTGACAATTAAGATTATTTAAAACAGAAGGAAATAAACATATAAAGAACGTAAGACTAATGAAATTAAATTCCACATTATCGTCAAACAGCAAAATAAACAATTAATAATTAAAATTGTCATGCATCCAGGGATGAACAAGCTAAGAAATAAGATATTAAATAATATATTAAGTAAAGAGCTGGATAGAAGAGACAAGACTCCCCAAAGAGAGAGGGAAAGGAGTCTTTTGCCTGAGTTGTCTTGAATATGAAACTCTAAATCTGTGTGAACGTGGTCACTTTCTCTCTGTATGACTTTCTCTTGAAAGTAGGTGTGAGCAGTGGAGCTGGGTTCAAGATCATGCAGATGACCCCACTCCCAACACTCTGGATATCTAGACCAGTTACTTCTGGAGCTGTTAGGGGACTTCATAGATCTTAAGGGACCTCAGAGTTCCATGATTCTGTGTTGAGTCACAACTATCCTAACATCCTTTCTGGACATGTCCAAAAAGTAGTGACTGTGCAGCAAAACAGCCGAAAATATTATTTTTTTTCAAGTTATTCCAATCAAATTAGGGCTTATTATTTTTTTGAAAATTTAAATAAATTAGTTACTAAGTTGATATGTCAAGGAAAAAAAAAAGCCTAGGATTAAATTAAAACTTTTGCAAGACACTAAAGATAAAGGAGGTTTGGCACTACCAGAGTGGGAAATATACTATCATGCAGCTATCTTAACTTGGTTAAAAGATTGGATGGAATTAAGAAATAAAAGAATTTTAGTCATAGAAGGCCATGGCCTGCAAGTGGGATGGCATGCTTTCTTAGGGGACGCAAAGTATAAAACCCATAGCTATTGCCAAAGGCATATAATAAGGAATGGTCTTTTACAGGCTTGGAAACAAAAATCACTATATAAAAATCCCAATGTGGGTATCACCAATAGAAGCAGTGACCCACCCAAATTTAATCGTCACTGTCAAAATAATGAGGTATAAGGATTTGTTAAATGAACAGGGAAACCTGAAAACAAAACAAGAATTGAAACTGAATCTAGGCAGGGGATTTGATTGCTGGACATACCCACAAATTCAGCCTAAATATAAAGAGGATAAAAGAATATATGAAATGCAGAAAGATTAGCAAGAACTGGATAAAATTGTACAAGGAACAGAGGAAAAATTAATTAGTAAAATATACAAATATTTACTGAGATATAAAATGGAAGATGAGGTTGTCAAAGAAAGAATGATCAAATGGGCAACTTTTTTTTAGATATAATATAGAATTGGAGAAATGGGAAAAAATGTGGGAAACAAATATAAAATTGACCATGTCGGCGGCATTCAAGGAAAATCAGTTGAAGATGTTTTACAGATGGCACCTCCCTCTGGCAAGACTGGCTAAGATGTACCCAAATAATTCACCAATGTGTTGGAAGTGCAAAAAAGCATATGGAACGTTCTACCATTTGTGGTGGACATGTCCATATGCAAGAAAATATTGGATCAAAATTAGAAAATGGTTGGAAGACATAACTGAGCAACCCATAGATTGGAAAACGGAGATATTTTTATTGGGAATACTAAACAGAAAATACACTAAGGAAATACAATACTTAATTTTACATATAATCACTGCTGCAAGAATAGCATATGCCCAGAACTGGAAAAATGATAAAATACCATCTGAGGAAGAACTGATAAGAAAAATTCTCGACTGTGCAGAGATGGATAAGTTAACGAAGGAGATAAAGGAAAAGGAAGAGACAGATTATTATTTGGTATGGGACAAATTGTATAACTGGTTAGAGATTAGAAACAGAGAATAAGAATGAATGGGGAAACGAGAGATAAGGTGCATTGTTTGTAAAGTACTATTACCTTATAAGTAAATAGTGTGAAAAAACAAAGATAGAAAAAAGGGACAATAAAGATAAATATAGTTAAAGAAGAATAAAAGTGTAAATAATAGAATATTATCGTTACGAAACTGCTGTAAAAAGGGAATATATGTTGTGTGTTGATGCTGTAATGTTTTGTTGTTTTAAAAATAAAAAATTAATTTTTTAAAAAAGGAAAACATCCATGAATCATATTGATCTCCTATCCAAACAAGCCATCTGATCCCTTTGTCCCCAAATGAGAAGCTTTCAGCATTCAGCTATGTGAATGGGAAAATCAACTAAGATAGAAAATGGCAGGAGAGCATCCCTGAGGCTTCACTGTCTAGACTTAACTAGGGAGCTGCAGGAAGAGCGCGCCTTCTCTGGAAGCTGCCTAGAGACCGTCTTTGCCACACCCAATCATAGGGAAAGGATGGGAGATAAATCTGAAACAGAGAAGGAAGGAAATCAGGAGGTCCATTCTCTGGTCTTCGCTCCTGTACTTAATATATATACTGTGTATCTATATATATATATATAAGCCAAATACCACTCACTCATCACGAAATCTCCAGAACTGTAAAGCCTACAAACTTGAAACTTGGCACGTATGTTCATCTTGGCTTCTAGGTGCTCACTAGGAAAGGATTTTTCGAAATGACCATCAGATCATTAGTATTTCTTATACAGTATTATATTAATTAATACGCTCTGATGCTAAGGAGTTAGACGTTCTACTCCCCCTCCCCACCTGAAAAGAACTCTGTTCCAACTGCCAGTTGCCTTATATTAACATGCTCTGATGCTAAGGAGTTACACATTCTACATCAATTTAAGTGTCAATGTATCAAGCCCAAATGTAACTACTCATTAATTTTCAAGCTTTAACTGTCAATTTATCAAGCCCATTCACATAGTTTCGTAGCGAAGCACAGGTATCCAGCTACTAGTACTGTATATAAGAAAGGAGAAAAGGGAGAAATCCTTCTCTCTGCCACCTTAATCATAACTGGAACTGTATTTGGAATAAAACTTCTTGGTGCATTCTGATGTTTTATGCAAGACATCTCTTTGTGTTGATTTTTCCATTCGTTTTTTGATCTATTCCAAGAGTAGGGTCACAGTTCTCAGCCATTCCAATGGCCTAAGGGTCAAGAGTGAAATTCATTCACAGGGATCACATTTGAGCATTAAATGTCATTTCCAGCAAAGAGAAGAGAGGAAACCCACAGTCTCTTCTATAGGCTGACACTCCCCGGAATGTTGTTGCAGCCAACTGTCACTGATTGGAATATTGACTCTGTTGCTAGGCAAGTAACCTAACGGAACCTTTTCCAGAGGTCTGGGTGACTGTCATTACCCAGCAGTTTCTGGAGAAAAGATTCCATGTTGAAGGATAGCAAAAGTCAACAAAATAGGTGTTGAAATGCTGCATTTTAATCCAGCATCATTTTCTGGACATGTCCTGACAGGAAAGACCACAACCACTAAAGAACACTGCCCTGAGGGGTATATCTGTAATTTTTCACTAACATGCTCTACTCCAGCTTCCTTTCTGCAAATGGAGCCAAGGAAGAAGTTCAGGATCCCCAGAGGAAAAATTGCTTCTCACTATAATTATCACAATGCTGCTCTTTGAGATGTCTTCTTCTACTTCTCCGGTGACCAATGTAAACATCAGACTGTGCTGTTAAATGTACCTTTCTCTCCTTTCCAGGTGAAGTTTGCTTTCTCTCTATCTGAATCAGGAAAGCCACTGGCTCTTGTGTGAGGACTTTTAATTCTTCAACTCTTCTTCCTGTTCTTGTTTAAAAACGGGAAGCGGATTGATTCATCCCCATGAATTATGAACCTCCTGTTTCTGATGCTACTGTTGTCCCTGCCAGTCTCTGGGAATCTTACAATGAAATGTCCACTGACTTTGGAGCATCAGGATGGGGGAAAACCATGGAGCTATTACAGACCAGGAGACCATCTCATTGGTATTATCACCACTGGCACCAAAAAAATATTGAATATAATGTTCCCTTTTAATGCAGCTCCTTCTAGTCAGTCTCACTTGTAAGTCATTCAGAATAATGGAGTTGCATTCTCTCCATTTACAATTCTATCACTCTCATTTATTTCCCCTTATTCTACTTGCTCCTATATTGCAGCACCTGTCCTGTGTACTTTCCTGAATCATTTTGATTTCCATGTTTTCTTTGTCTTATTTTGAGGAAGAGATTCAAATCCGAAGATGAGACAGGAAAAAAAAAATCTGAAACAAGTCCACATTATTTTCCTCTCCCTGTTCAATCTTGAATTCATGACTTGAATACTGACTTTTGTTTAAATTAGTGATTATTGTAGTTTTTTCCTGCCCAGCTCATTTCAAATATAACTACTCTTCGATATTTACTTCCTCATCCTTATAGAAATACAGGAATACTTATTTTTAGAATTGGTTTCTGAGTTACTTTTGTAACATCTTCTTCCTTTTATGGTGGTTCTACTTTAATTATTCAATTATTTTGAACCCTGGGTACTGAGCAGATGAAAATTACTACTGCCACAAAGAATGATGTGTTTGCGATTCTTAACCAGGTGGAGGACTGAATCAATTCCGTTTTCCCAACATTTATTAAAATTAAATGAAGATGGGTGAGTATCATTTGTCTCTGGGTTTGGAGTCACTATTGGCTTAAGACTCCATAGGCTTCAAAAGACAAAGCAGATTAGTTTGGAAAAAAATAGAACGTTGTTGGTTCTGTTGATGATGAAAATAACATGACCATTTTTACAGGAGTTTATCTACTGCTCATTCAAAAGTGCATGCTTTATTTTCATTAGTCAAACAAAAATATAATATATATATATAAATATATTTTGCTATTGATGTTGTTGATGATGATAAAATAAACATTTTTACAGTAGAATATCTTCTGATCAGTCTAAAATCCTACGCTTGATTTTCGCTATTCAAGTGGTCAGTAAGAATTCCCAGCTCCTGCAAAATCTCACACTTGGCTACAACATCCATGACAACTATTTGAACACCATTGGCACTTCAGATGCCTTGCTGGACATGCTCTCTACTGGCGAAGCCAATGTTCCCAACTATAGCTGTGGAAGGAAGGACAACCTTTTGGCTTTTATTGATATGGCTGACAGGGACATCTCCATCCAGATGTCAAGATTAGTAGGACCTTACAAAGTCCCACAGGTTTGTTTGTGTGCCTCTTTATCTAGGAAAGTGAGTGGATTGGTAGGATGGATAAATGATAAATACAACTATATCTTTTCTATTTAATTCAAAAGCCCAGTATTGGTATAAATTTAAAGCTACGGAAACTGACTGACTCCCAAATTCTGCCTGTTAAAACAGACAACATTTCAATTAAAGACTGCTTGGACTGTATAAGTTACAAATCATATTAAGAGATGTGATCTCTCTCTCTCTCTCTCTCTCTCTCTCTCTCTCTCTCTCTCTCTCTCTCTCTCTCTCTTTCTCTCTTTACAAATCATATTACAATTTTTTGTTTGTTGGATTTTAAGAGATGTGATATCTCTCTATCTCTTTCTCTTGTACAACTGAAGTAAAAGCTAAAAAGAAATAATCTGGGACATCAAAGCAGGGAAAGATAAATTCTCAGTAAGTGTGGCACATTGAAGTGGATGAGTGTCTAATAACTCTCTTTCCAAATTGTGAAGTATTTGAATATCGAAATGGCTGAACATCTTAGGGTGGTATTTACAGGAAAATACCACCTTAATCAAGATATGTTCATATCAGATTTAACCAATTCCCTTATAATGAAAAGATGTGTATTTTTGGAAATCCAGAGACAGAAGACTTAACACATCTATTATTTTAATGTCAATTGTATAAGAAACAGAGAGACCAGTATCTTGGACTGCACATTTAATGAATGACCTATTGCAATCCTTATATCTAAACAACAACATATTTTCTTTGTTAACAGAATTTAAAACTTACGTATAATATGGCTCTTTATTTGAACAAAAAAGTTCAGTTGAAATCTGCAGATGGGGTTCTGATTGCTAGGAAAAATAGGGGTGATACAGAAATATGATTTACACCCTTTATTCTGATTCTTACTTAATTTGGTTCTTTTTTTTTCTGGTCTTGCTAATGATCTGTGTTTAATATTCTATATCTTGATATGGTCTATTGGCTAATCAACTGTTGGAAAAAATGTCCTTCTGGGTTCAGTTCCAAGTGGGGAAAAAGACACTGGTAGCATGGAGGCTGTTTGGAAAGATGGTTTAATGGTGGACAGCAGGACCACATGGTTTGAGGTCCTGGAAAAAAGGGGGATCACATGCCTCGAAGATGTTGAAGAAGAAAAGAAGGGCATTCCTGAGCTTTTTATACCCTCTGTTGGGCCCCACCTCAGAGTTTCCTGTTCCTGTATAAGAAATGCACTCTGATTGATGGTCAGACTTCCATGGGGCGGGGGTCTTAGCTAACCTTCTAGGCTCTCTCCCAGGCTTGTTTGAGTGCTGGCTGATGTAATTTTCCAGGTGCCATTGCTGAGTTTCTGTTTGCTAGATGGGTCTGCCTTTAGATCTTTGTTATGTAGCTTTGTTAAGCAGCTACATCGTTCCAAAGAGGAAGCCTACAGAAAAGGTGATAAAATGCTGTACAATCAGGCCAGAAATGTATTAACAAGGGAGATCAGAGCAGCAAAAAGAAGCTACTCTGAAAAGCTAAAGAATCAGTTCTCAACAAATGAACCAGCAAACACGTGGAAAACTCTTAAAAATTTCACTGGTTACGGCAAACCTCCTTCCCAGGCTGAAGGAAATCAACAACTGGCAGATGACCTGAACGTGTTTTACTGCAGGTTTGAAAGGAAACTACAGCCACCTATCTCCACAACCCCCATCTCTGACACACCAACAACAGCCTAGCCTCCTACAACTGACCCCATACCATTGGGTTCACAACCCCTAGTGATTACAGAAAAGGAAGTGCAAGACCTATTTCACAGACAAAAGTCAGGAAAACCTCCAGGCCCAGACAAGATAACTCCTTCTTGCTTAAAAGTCTGTGCTGACCAATTG
>QLTV01002833.1:59220-71134 GCA_003457575.1 Thermophis baileyi
ATTGGGAGGAGGCACTGTAGAATACATTTTTTTTTTTACTCCTTAGATTATTTCCCTAGAATTGGTATTGTTTTAATTGGGATGAGGGGGGAGTAACTTGCAGGCTCAATAATAGGAAAGGTTATATCAAACTAGATGAACACTAACTATAACACTGTACATTTTCATGTTATGGAAATCTAAAATGCTTCAACTCAGAGAAATTTTGCTGCTATTTGTGCAGGATATTTTATAGGTGTTCTTAGAAATAAGGTGCTATTTGTTCTTCTTTAAATAATGTCAGACAATGATGATATAAGGATTTTTTTTTTTAGTTCACTGCTGTATATGTCATCCCTAAAAATATTTCCCAGTCCTCTTCGAACATATTTCCTGTATTATCCTGAAGATAAGGGGTTTACTATATAAAAGCTGTACCTAGCTATCTTTTGGAGAAGAGAGAAAATGAGAAAATTAGTCATGCACATTCATTTGAAATATGCTTTGTTTGTAAGTGAAGTGACATATTCAGATTTTTCCCTTTATTTTACAATATAAAGTTTGCAATGTTTGTGCTACCTGCTGCAAAATGGCAAGAAATTGTGTTGCCATTTCACCATTCTTATGTAAAAAAAGTACTGTATTGTTTTATAATTTACCCTATAGAGTCAATAGAAGAATAAACTTTTATCTACTTTGATAAAGTTTGGAGTCTGATTGATTATGTGTTACCAAGTTTGCATTCACTCTTATCAAACACATAGATTTTCTCTAGGATGATAAATCAGTTCTTAACATGGTCCTTCAGATCTCAGCTGTAATCGAGTCTATCCATCTTTTGCTAATCATCCTCTTCTATTTCCTTTCAGTTTTCTCAGTCTTATATACTGGTTGAGAATTCTATGATTTTGGATAAGATGCCCAAAATATGAGAATCTAAACCTAGTCATTTATACCTCAACTGAGAACTCTTGATTGATTTTTTTCAATTATCCATTTGTTTGCTTTCTTAGCTATTTATTGTATTTTCATAATTCTTCTTGTTATGTACTGACAGTTACATGGTTTCACCCAGGTCCAGCGTTTGAGCGGGAAAATGCTCAAACGCTATTGGTTAAAGCATCTGACAGCTCCCTATAAAAGGGCTAGCTGTCAGACTGCAAGTTGCTGGTTGTACAGAGAAGTTGCCTAGTAAAGAAGTTCCTTTTGAAGTCTGTCTCCTGTCGTTATTCCCACAACCCAACAGTGGCAACGAGGGCTTGGGAGCTGGAGAACGAAGACGATCGGACTTAGGCATTGCAATCAGCCAGGCGGATTTTGGAATGCGCTGCTGACATCTCGCTGAGCATGTCTGCCTTCCACCCGCCTGCACCTTTCAACCCAGCGAAAGAGAAATGGGAGGCGTATATGAGGAGGTTTGAATGCTTCCTAGAAGCTAACGATCTGTTGGGTCTGGCAGATAACAGAAAAAGAGCACTTTTCTTGAGTCACTGCGGCCACAATGTGTTCAACACAGCAGAGGCCCTGTCAGACCCAACCCCAGTACAATCCATACCGTGGCAGGTCCTGCAAGCGACCTTGAAGACCCACTATGCTCCCACTCCTTCCAAAGTTGTCCAGCGCTATGAATTCCGGCAGCGGATGCAGCAGGAGGGCGAGATTAACCAGTATTTCGCTGCCCTCAGTTCTGACCCAGCTGCCAAACCACGGAACACAGCACAACAGCATAACAAACAAACCTTGTTTTATTATTAACAAACTACTAATGAGCTGTCTTAGCAGCCATTCTAAAGTCAATGAAATGATAAATCAGTCTTTTTGGTGCAACAGCTGTTAATTACTTTCTTAACAGCTGGCAATAGTCCAAGCAAAACAAAACCAAGATTCCAACAAAGAGTCTGTCTGATAACAGCACACAAACTTACTGAGGTTGGCAGAATGCCAGAAGCAATTTGCAGGAAAAATGACACCTTTTAAAACAAGAGCCAAAACAGGAGTGTCGAAGCACAAGACGTGGAATGAACGAAGTTGTTTCCTGCAAATTGGTTAAGCGTTGTCATCCCTTAAATAGGCTATAGGAGTGGCAAATTAGCCCCAAGCCTTACTCCCGAGTAGTCCTTCTCCTCAGGAGCCAGTCCTGCCTTTTGGCAGCTCTGCGCACGCGTGCATTGATGACAGACTCTTCTTCGTCACTCATGGCAGCCTCTGGAGGTTCTGAAGGCCCAGGTTGAATCCCTACCTCTGGCACCAAGCCTTCTCCAACCTCCTCACTGTCCAACTCTGGTACCAGCTGCACAAGCCGCTGGCAAATCACCACACCAGCCTCCTCGCTGTCCGAATCAGCTACCAGCTGCACAGGCCACTGGTGGACCACAACACCCTCCATAAAGCCGTGGTCACTGTGAATTCAGTGACCTAAATGACATTTTGCTCGATCAGCTCATATGCGGTGTCCAGGACATCTGCCTACAGCGCCGGTTGCTTGCGAAGACCAATCTGACTCTGGCCGTCGAGCTGGACGAAACCAGGGCAGCTGAATCATCCAGTAAAGCCGCTGAATCGCTTCACAAATTTGCAGCTTCTGAAGCTGATATCAAACCAATGGCCTCAGTGTACAAGGGCACCTACAAGGACTCAGCGAGCAGCGACGAAGACGTCTGCCACACGGAACGAAGTTTCCAATCTGACAGAGAGGACAAGAGGACTGAATGTGCCAGCTGTGGGGATCAGCACTTGAGGGCGTCATGCCATTTCCACGACACCATTTGCAAACGCTGTAAGCGGCGAGGACATTTAGCCAGAGTTTGCCGCGCCATTTTGCCCATCTCCCATGCACATGCGCCTGACGCTGCACACAATGACCTGTCAAAACCTTTTCGGCAGGAAGCTTGGAAACCGTACCAAAAAAACCAAGTGCAGGAGCAGCCGGACACCAACCAGATTCGCGTTGCTCGAGCTAGCCTGCCTAGCAAGAGCAAGCTGACCATCACCATGTCTATTGATGGTGCTCCATGCCTCATGGAAGTGGATACCGGCTCCGCAGTCTCCATCGTCTCCTGGCAGACCCTGAAGCTCGCCCTCCCGAGCCTCCAGAAGAGCCGCCTCAAGCAGCACCACATCAAGCTTTCCGACTACCAGGGAAATCGCATTCCTGTCATCGGCCAAGGCCAGTTCCTGGTGAAGTTCAACCATTTTGTGGGGCCTCTCCTGATCACAGTTGTTGGTGGTAGCCTACCAAGCCTCCTAGGCTTGGATTGGTTCAACGCCCTCGGCCTGGAGGTGACCGGCATCAACTCCATCGCCAACCCTGACTTTGACGACCTGTTCGAGGAGTTTTTAACCAAGACCTGGGCAAATATGTGGGCACCCCTATCTCTTTTAGCCTTGGCCCCAAGGTTGCCCCGATTAGGTTAAAGCCCAGGTGGGTTCCGCTGGCCCTGTGGCCTAAGATTGACAGGAAACTCGACAAACTGATCCGGCAGGGGGTTCTTGAACCTGTCGACCATGCTAAATGGGAGACCCCAATAGCAATAGCAATAGCACTTAGACTTATATACCGCTTTATAGTGCTTTACAGCCCTCTCTAGGCGGTTCACAGAGTCAGCATATTGCCCCCAACAATCTGGGTCCACATTTTACCCACCTTGGAAGGATGGAAGGCTGAGTCAACCTTGAGCCGGTGAGATTTAAACCACTGAACTGCAGCTAGCAGTCAGCTGAAGTAGCCTGCAGTGCTGCACTCTAACCACTGCGCCACCTCGGCTCTTTAATAGTGACACCCATTAAAGGGGACAGCACCATCAGGATTTGTGCTGACTACAAATGCATGCTGAACAAGGCGTTGCAGCAGAGCGCCTATCCCGTGCCGATTATGCACCATCTACTGCACTCCCTTGGCCCTGGCTGCCTTTTTGCGAAACTCGACTTGGCGCAGGCATACCAGCAGCTGCCAGTAGATGGCGCTACTGCTGAGGCACAGACCATTGTGACTCACAGGGGGGCATTCAAGTGTCACAGTTTGGAGTCAGCGTGGCCCCGGGGTTGTTCCAGAGTGTAATGGAATGTCTATTGCAGAACATTCCCGGGGTCATGCCATATTTTGATGACGTCCTGATCTCAGCCTCTGACCCTGACCAGCTCCAATGTCGAGTCAGAATGGTCCTGTCAAAACTATGCGCTGCGGGGCTTAGAGCCAAGCACAGTAAATGCTTGCTGGTGGTGCCTGAAGTCGAGTTCTTGGGGTACCAAATAGATGGAAATGGCATCCATTCCACGGAAAGCAAGCTTAGGGCCATCCATAAAGCACCCACACCAAAAAATCAAACAGAGCTCCAAGCCTTCCTTGGGCTCCTCAATTTTTATAGACTTTTTCTGAAAAACAAGGCTACTATTGCCGATCCTTTGCACAGACTCCTGGCAAAGAATACCCCTTGGGTTTGGGGGCCCAGGGAAGCCGGGGATTTTAAGGCTGTCAAGCAACTCCTGACAACTGACAGTTTTCTAATTCAATATAACACCACGCTGCCCCTGGTCCTTGTCTGTGACGCCTCCCCCTTTGGCGTCGGGGCAGTATTAAGCCACAGACTCCCAAATGGAACCAAGGCCCCAGTCACTTATTACTCAAGGACCCTGTCCAGTGCTGAGAGAAACTATAGCCAGCTGGACAGGGAGGCGTTGGCTGCTGTGGCTGGGGTCAAGAAATTCCATGAATATCTTTTTGGGAGGGATTTTGAATTGGTTACGGACCATAAACCTTTGCTGGGAATGCTCGCTGGGAATTGCCCCACCCCAGTGGCCTTGTCCCCTCAATTCGCCAGGTGGGCCATTTTCCTGTCAGCCTATTCCTATCAGCTTGTGCACCGGCCCAGGAAGGACATGGGCAACGCGGACACTCTGAACAGGTGCCCGTTGCCCGACTTGCTAACTGACATTTCTCTGGATGCTCTGGTCCTGCTCATCAACCTCACAGACTCTGCCCTCGTCACCTCGGCAGAGGTGGCTAGGCACACGGCCAAGGATCCCTCACTCAAGACTGTTTTGACCTGGGTGTGAAGGGGATGGCCGAAGGACCCTGTCAAAACTGAGTTCAAGCCGTTTGCACAGAGGCAGCATGAACTGTGAGAACAAGGAGCCTGTCTCCTATGGGGTGACCGTGTGGTCATTCTGCCCAGCCTGCATGCTGGAATACTGAGGACATTGCATGAGGGCCATCCAGGGATTGTCCGGATGAAAGCCCTTGCTAGGAGCTATGTCTGGTGGCCGAATATGGATTTGGAAATCCAAAATTGGGTAGAACAATGTTGGCCTTGCCAAGAGTCCAGGCCAGCTCCCCCAAGGGCCCTGGTACATGATTGAGACAAACCAAAAACCCCTTGGTCACGTTTGCATATCGACTTTGCTGGCCCCTTTCATGGCCAAACTTTCCTGATTTTAGTCAATGCATACTCAAAATGGGTCGAGATATTTTTAACGAGTTCTACCACTGCTGAGGCAGTAATCAAGGTTCTCTGGCACCTATTCACCACCCACGGACTCCCAGATATCCTGGTGTCCGATAATGGGCCACAATTTACAGCCACCCAGTTTGAGGAGTTCCTAGGGGACTTGGGGATCCGCCATGCCCTGTCTGCGCCATTCCACCCTTTAACGAATGGCCTTGTGGAATGATTTGTCAGATCAGCCAATGAGGCCCTAGGAAGGCTCGGCCCAGGAGATTGGCAGGCCAGGGTGGACAAATTGCTACTGACCCAACACATCACCCCTTGCGCAGCCACCGGTCGCAGCCCAGACGAATTACTCATGGGTCGCAGGCTCCATTCGGTCCTAGACCGCCTGCACCCAAACTACACCCCAAAAGTAAACAGCAAACCAGACCAAACCACCAGGTCCTTCACCAGGGGAGACCTAGTATTCGCTCAAAATTACGCCGAGGGGTCCCTATGGCTACCTGGGGAAATTGAAAAAATCCTAGGCCCAATGTCCTATTCAATCAGGCTTAATGATGTCCGACAATGGAAAAGACACATCGACCAAATTAGAAGGCATGTAACGGGCGAACTACCAAATCAACAAACTGAAAATAATTATACTCCTTCCCTAGCTAACTCAAGCCTGATGGAGCCGGAGGACCTACCTGAGGTGCCAGGAGTCCAGCGGCGATCGCATGACGAACTGGTTCCAAAATCCAAAGAGGCCATGCCCGAGAGCTTCGAGGAGCTTCCAAGCTCAGACCTCGGAGCAGCAGCAGACCTGTCCGCTCAGGCTGCTGCCTCACCAACAACTGAGCTGCACAGGTCAGGGAGGGTTCCTAAATGCTCCACCTACCTGCGTGATTGCGTATGCCACATGGATTGCTCCATCAAGGAGGGGAAGGGTTTTATGTACTGACAGTTACATGGTTTTACCCAGGTCCAGCGTTTGAGCGGGAAAATGCTCAAACGCTATTGGTTAAAGCATCTGACAGCTCCCTATAAAAGGGCTAGCTGTCAGACTGCAAGTTGCTGGTTGTACAGAGAAGTTGCCTAGTAAAGAAGTTCCTTTTGAAGTCTGTCTCCTGTCGTTATTCCCACAACCCAACACTTCTCCAACACTAAGGTGAAAGAAAAATGCCAATACACCTATCCTGCTTATGTCAAATCCAAATTCATTCCATGAAGTTCAGTAAGGAAAACAAATGTCTGGACATTTCTGATGTTTACAGGTGTAGATATATCCAGCATCCATATATCTTTTTCAAACCCTTCGTTGCTCATGACTAACTGCTAGTTCACAGTACGTTTTTCAATTTCTGGTTCCTGTACAGGTAATCCTCAACTTACAACCATTTCATAAAACTTTTAAAGTGGGAAAAAAGTGTAATTTGATATATCATTAAATGAGTATGTGATACATTTAGGTGATTTACATCAATTTGGCAAATTGATTCCTAGAGGGATTCTTTTGCATCTTTATTATTTGTGTTTATGGTTTTACTCATGTGAATATTGCTACAATGAAGTTTGGAAGAAAAGGATAATGAACTTGTTAGATACTATTTCTCCAAATTCTTTTTAAATGGGAAAGTTTGCAATGTTTTAATCAGTCCTGAGATCATGTTTACTTGTAAATGTGAAGTGCTAATATTATTTGGGAAGATGAACTAATATGCATGCATTACAATTGTAAGGAAAAATGGCCTGACACTACATTCACAAAGCAATAGCATTTAGATTTATATGTCACCCCATAGTGCTTTCACTTTTGGATGGTTTACAATGTGAACTTTATTTGTATTTTGTCCTAACAATCTGGGTGCTCATTTCACTTACCTTAATCATCTTAATCATACTTGTTGTTTCTATAAATTAAAATTCTTCCATTACTGCAAATATTAATATTTGAAATTTTGATTGTATGTTGTTTCCAAATTCTCATTACAGTATCTATACTAAATTTACTCAGAATATTAAATTGATGACCAGTCACCAAATATGATTTAAAATCTAATGAAGATCAGCTGGATTGGTTTAATTTGTTATTCCTATTAATAAATTGAAATAGGTTCAAACCTCCATATTTACCTTAACCATATTTTCTTGAAGAAATAAGAAATATGCCAATAAATACTGTAAAAAAGTAAACTACTTAGATCCTGTTTCCCCCCTTTTTAATCAGAGACTTTTAATTGAAGATGAACTTTTTGCATAAAGAGTGGATTATTCAGGTTTATTTGATGCTTCAAAAAGTGGGAGATATCTTGATTCATAAACATATTTCTTTATAACTGTTACTAGCTGATGTCCCGGCGCTGCCTGGGTATTTTTTCATCCTAAGCCCCCCGCCTCCTGCGCATGTATGCATGACCCCCCCGGGGCCCGTTTTGGGCCTAGTAGGCCTCCCTGCAGCCTCCTGTGAGCCAAAACGGGCTGTGGGAGGGCCGCGCCGCCCCGTGCCCTTTTTTTGGCCTAGTATGCCTCCCTGCAGCCAAAATGGGCTGCTGGGGGGCTTGCACTGCAACACCCTGCACTTCCCCCGCCCCACATGCATGTGTGGCAGAGACCCGAATATCAGCTGGCCAACAGGAGGTGTGCACACATGTGCGGTGGAGCTGAGCTGGGCTCTGTGTGCCACCTGCGTGCCAGGACACACACATACACACAAACACCCCGAGGGGTGTTAGGGGTGTCTTTCCCCTGCAGTATTTTTTTTCCAGAGAGTAAGCCATCTTGCCAATTGTCTGCACAAATGGGAAAGTGAAACTCTGCAAACTGGACCCTCCACCAAAAGAACTTTTGACTTACACATCAGCAGATACATTAGAGTCAAAGCAATGGGAAAATGAGCTCCTGCACCTGGTGGAAAGCTGAATTCATGGAAGGCAGGGTCTAACCTCAGAACCACCTTATCCTTATGGAAAACACATAACCTGGGGTTGACCAATAACATCCCTAACTATGAAACCCTTCTAGCTGAAGTGATTGCAACCAAGAACAGGACTGTGAAGGAGAGCTCTCTCAAAGACACAATGGCCAAAGGCTCGAATGGTGCTTTCATGAGTGCTTTGAGGACCTTGTTCAAATCCCAGCTACGGAAGCTGTGGATAGCTGGGGGATTTATAAGCGCCCCCCCCACCTCTGCCACCACCACCTGTTTTACCATTTTCTCAAACTGGGTCTGGGTCTGGAACATAAATCCCTGAGCTGGGCCATGCTGCACCTCCTCCACCCCTGCTGAAATAGGCTGGGTCTCCTTTATGGCCTCCATACCTGTTTCACCTCGGTTGGGGTGGTCCCGTCCTTTGCACAATGATTTGCGGCGAAGGACAATCCTGGGAACACAGGCCGAAGCTGTGAGGTGGGGGTGGACAATCCAATTAGGTCATGGCGTGCTCAATCAAAGGCCTCTGTACTGGCCTAATCAGGCTCCCTTCATAGGCCTACTGTGTTATGGAGGCCTAGGCCTTAAAGGCCCACTGTGCGAGGGAGCATGCTCAATCAAAGGCCTCTGTAGTGGCCAAATCAGGCTCCCTTTGCTTGGTAGGCCTACTGTGTGAGGGAAGCCTAGGCCTGAGCTGGGGCGAAGGATGATCCTGGGAACAAAGACTGAAGCTGTTTCCTGCGAGATCTGGCCACCGCAGTGAGGTGGGGGCGGGCGATCTGCTTAGGCCATGGCACACTCATTCGAAGGCCTCTGTACTGGCCTAATCTGGCTCCCTTTCCCCTCCCATGATATCACAAACAAATTTCGCTCTAGGACACCGCACTCGCTCTACTTAAAGGCCCAGGCTTTCCAGAGTTATGCTGGAACACACACACACAGATGCACACACACACACACACACACACACACCCGGGGTGTCTTACCCCCACAGTGTTTGTCTCCAGAAGGTAAGTCATCTGTGTACCAAGTTTGGTCGAAATTGCTTGAGGCATTCCAGAGTTATGCTACAACATACATACATACATACATACATACATACATACATACATACATACATACATACATACATACAAACATACATACTTTTTTATATATATAGATAGAGATAGATAGAAGATAGATAGATAGATAGACCTTACTATGTAAGCTGCATAGAATTACTTTGATGACAAAAGAAGCATATAAATGAATAAATATTTTAAACTACAAAAAATAAAACCTCAGTAAAGAGGGATGGTAAACAACTCATGTGTATTAAGTTTCTGATTTAAGATTTATTAGAAATTCCACATCAATATTCATATGCATTTTAAACATTGTGCATATGGATTTTTTAAATACAATTTACAATATTTTTCCTAAAACAGATTATTTACTTTCAAATACATTTATTTAATATTTTCTCCTAATAAATACATTATTTATAGATTTTCTGTACTATATCCATATTGGAAATATGCAAAGTTCCATTTCATTCAATATTTCATACTAGTTCATTCTAATTTTATATCTGTTAGCTGTCTTTCACTGAACTTCTGTTGTGATACTTATCTCTGAACTTTGGCATCAGGCAAAAGAAACAAACCTTAATCTATGTTTTATGACAGAGACAACCATTATCGTCTAGTGGTTAAGTCAAAGGGCTGGAAAAAAATGAGCATGGGTCCAGCCCGACCTAGCTGGGTATCCTTGCAGCAAATTTCTCTCAGCTACTTCATAAAATGTTGGCAAGAAAATTAGACATGTATACCCCTATAGCCATCAAGAATCAGAGGTAACTCAATGCACCACATTGTCAACCTTAATAGAGATAAATCAAATCTCATAAATGAATAATAATAAAAAAAACCTTTGAAATTTATATAATGTTTTGGAAAGTGGGAAATTGTTGTGAAAATAGCTCTCTTACTTTCCCTTATTTGAAAATAAGAAGATGCACAGCTCATTTTCCTTCAAAAAATAATAACTTCTGACCAAAAAGTCTTGAAATAGCAACTTTGATGTCTTTGTTTCTCATGCTGTAAATTAATGGATTCAACATAGATGGAATAATGGAATACATTAATGTTATTATAAAGTTTGGATGTGATTCACTGTCAGCTATAGGTTTGAGGTAAGCAACGCAACAAGTAAATAAAAATATGAAGAAAACAAACAGATGTGGTAAGCAAGTAGAGAAGGCCTTTTTCCTTCCTTGAACAGAAGGAATTCTCAGAACAGCAGAGAAGACATATACATAAGTCACAATGACAAAGGCAAAACAACCAGTTGCTAACATAGCACTGAAAATTTGAAATCCAATTTCAGATACATATAAATCAGAACAGGCAATCTTAAGTAAATATGGGACTTCACAGAAGAACTGGTTTACATTATTAGAGCAGAAAGGAATCATAAAAGTGACAGTAGTGTGTAATGTAGCATTGAGAAGGCTGGCAGTCCATACACCAGTAATCATGTTGGTACAAGCTTTCCTGTTCATTATCATTTCATAATGTAAAGGGTTACAAATGGCAACATATCGATCATAGGCCATGACAGTAAGAAGAGAAGTATCACAGCTTAGGAAAAACAACAAAAACATGACTTGGGCAACACACCCAGAGTAAGAAATAGTTCTTATATTTGTAAGAAAATTAAAAAAGAGTTTTGGGGATAATGGCTGAAACTGAACCAATGTCTTGCATTGCTAAATTCGTTAGAAAGAAGTAGAATTGTTAAAATATTTCCTATTCAGTTCAGTTCAGAATGAGTTGTAGAATGATGGATCAGCTTTTAGACAATCATATTAAAACCTGGATCTAAAAATTATTATGACACCCTGAGTATAATGAAATTGTGTTTTCTTAAAATTCAGGATGATTACTTTTAAAGATATTTAACCACTGTCAAATCTTATGGCTTTACTTTATAACATTGGGCTTACAGATACTTGAATTTATTTGTTTGTTTACACTAACTTCATCAGAAATAGGAGCCTTAAGCAAGAAGATTACTTTTATCAAGTCAGATAAAAGCTGCTGGAAGTTGGAACTGAATATATTCAAACATGTCAATGTGACATAATTGAGTTTGCTCTTTCTCTTTTTCTAAGTTTATTCAACTTTAACTGGCAGAGATAAGGCAGGTACAATACACTACCATTATTTTTTGAAATGAATTTAATGTACTATAACACACAACTTTAGATAGGACAGGCATTTGAGATTTCACAGGATTAGCTCTAGAATTCTGTTTATGAGTTTTGTAAATTTATCCTGATTCAGAATTACCATCTCTACTAAACCCCTTTCTTTAATTCTTATAGAAACATCTTATTTGTGTTAGGTTGAGATTAGCCATTTTTATTTATTTTGGCACCTGTGAACAAAAAAAAAGTTTGTGCTACTTTTTAACCATCATTTTAAATTTTAAGGTTTCTTTATATTTATATGGCCTTATATGAACTGCAAGATTTAAATTATGGCAGTTATATTTTTTAAACCTTTGAATGATCTTCTCATCTTTACCTATTTCT
>QLTV01002833.1:71560-82525 GCA_003457575.1 Thermophis baileyi
AGATTGTTGGGGGCAATATGCTGACTCTGTGAACCGCTTAGAGAGTGCTGTAAAGCACTGTAAAGCGGTATATAAGTCTAAGTGCTAATAGAATAGAATAGAATTTTTTATTGGCCAAGTGTGATTGGACACAAAAGGAATGTGTGTTTGGTGCATATGCTCTCAGTGTACATAAAAGAAAGGATACATTCATCAAGAATCATGAGTAACAACACTTAATGATTGTCATAGGGTACAAATAAGCGATCAGGAAACAATCAATATTAATATAAATCGTAAGGATACAAGCAACAAGTTACAGTCATTATCTATTTTTTCTTGCCATTTCCCCAAGGATTTTTTTAAATTTCATGGTATAAATAACCTCCTGGGGGTGGATTTAAACAAAAAAAAAAACCAAAGGCAACAAACGTTCTTAAGAAATTGCCCAGGTGTCTTTATTATTATAATAGAGGAGAGTGTGGGTAGGGAGAGAAGAGGGCTAATTTGCAGGCTTAGTCAGGAAAAAGCCATGAACACTAAATCTGACTTTATCACTTTTTAAGCAATGAAAATCTAAACTGTCTCAGTTTCATAATCTTTTAATTTTAGATTAAGGATAACAATAGCGATAGTACTTAAATTTAGACTTTACAGCACTAAAATCTAAGTGATTTTCAGAGTCAGCATATTTTCCCCAACAATCTGGGTCCACATTTTACTGACCTTGAAAGGATGGAAGACTGACATGTTGTCAGCTCCTTCTGTCATTTATTCTGGTTTTATGGAGTGGGGGATTCAATTATTGTTACTTAATACTTGTTGCTATTCATGCAGCATATTGTATAGCTGTCCTTAGAAAATGAGATGCTTTGGATTCTGGTTTAAATAATGAAAGGACCGAGACATGCAGAATTATTCTGAGTTCATTGTGATATAAATAATTCCTAAACTGTAAGCATTCATGTGAGCGTCCTTTATGGGTCTTATATGTTTCTTATATTTCCTACTTTGTAACTGAGTTTTCTATCTTTCCATCACACTCTACTTCATTGTGTTTTTCTTTTTTCTTTGTCTTTACTCCCTACTTCCTTATGTGATAGGTTATCTAGTTTTTGCTTGGAATTATGTTCTAAAATTTGTTAAGATTGGCCCCATTCCCCCCTCAATTTTAGTTTAAAGCCCTTCTGATAAGATGAACTAATCGTTTTTCGAATATATGCTTTCCAGGTCAGGTTCACTCCATTACATGCCAGTAATCCTTCATGTAGGTAATATAGATGATGGTCTAGGTAACTGAAATTCTCTTGACGACACCAGTTTTTAAGCCAGTGATTTGTTGCTAAAATTGTTTGCTCTTTCATTGGATGTTGGCCTTTTGTTGGAAGTATAGATGAAAACACCACTTGTGCTCCTAATTCTTTAACTTTCTTCCCTAGCTGTTCATAATCTCTTGTTATTGTTTTCAGATTCATTGTTGTGTCATTGGTCCCCACTATAGGAGAAGAAAGGAGTAGTAATCCATGGGGTTGATTATTTTAGTAAGGTTCTCAGTTACATCTTTGATTTTTACTCCAGGGAGACAACGTACCTCCCTAGATTGACTGTTTGGTCTGTACAGTCAAGAAACATTTTGCACAGTTTCTCCTTCAAACTGTCAGGAACTTGTGTTACAAATACACTAAAGCAAGCACAACTTTCAAAAATTTAATTCCCTCAGGAATGATAACTCCCAGATTTTGGAGAGATTGTGAAAATTAGCCCTTTTTTGGTAACTATGCATTTTATGAATACTTTTCCCTGTGTCGAAAGTATTGAATAGGAAGTATTGAATATGAAGCATTTTATTGCCTGAATTTTTTGGGGGGAATATGCAAAATATTGAGAATCACCTAAACAAATAAATACATATTTTTCTCTCAGTTTATTTTAGATATGTGTGAACAAAAATAACGACAATGTTCCTTGCAACTTTCAACTTTAATAAGGTTTTATTAACAAATATTTCATTAGGTGACTGTCATCCCAAATATATATATGAAAGAATCATAATAGTATCTTTAAAAGACTTCTAAAAACAATGAGTGCAGAAATCTGTGCATACATCTGACAGTCTTCATTTTTATAGGGTAGGGGAATTGCATCTAATTCTATCAAAATATATTTAAATGGTTGCATCTATCTATTTTTCTATGCAAATCAATGAGAATAACTTTCACTTTTAACTTGTTATATTTCCCAGATAAAATACCTCATGGCTAAAGTGATTTTTATTTAGTATTTTCCACATACTAAAATGTTAATAGAATAAAAGTTTTCCAGATTCTTTGGATATATCAATATAATTACAAGCTAAATTGCCAGTCCCTAAAGATTTATTTTTTAAATTACCTATTTATATGACATTATCTGTCTATTTTTTTCCATTCCTTTCAGCCTGTTTTCATACATCCTGAAGAAAAATAATTTGAAATAAATATTTTCTGAATATGAACAGTCAAATTCTTAAGCAATTAACAAAGGGTCTAAGTGGGAGGCAACACTTAGCCTAGATTCTGTTCACCTGTTTTACTTAGAAAAAAGATTAGATATAAGCTTTAACTATATTTTAAGTTAAACAAAAATATGAAAAATAATAGTAAAATCACAATTTGACCATCCTAAAATCAGTTATATTTCTATAAACATTACTATGTTTATTATGCTTATTAAACTTTGAAACTAAAACACTGACAAAAGAAATGAAGAAATAGAAATATCTTATTTATTATGAATACTATGGAGAGCCAATCAAAGTAAATGTTCTCAAAGCATAAAAAGTTCTTAATGTAACCTTATATGAATTTGCTTGGAATTGAACTTGACTTGAAGGAAACTGCCGATATGAGATAGAGATAGGAAAGAAAATGTTGGCAGTCCAGCATGGAAAACAATGCAACAGAGAAATGTTCCATATTCACCAGGATTAGTGTTACCTTAATGGACCATAACAACATCAGCAGAGGTGAAATCGGGCTCATTAATGAACAAAATAAACATTTTAAGGTAGAGTAAGTTGCTTGCAATAGGGGCGAAGTTGTATATCACATGTTTATTTTTTTCTCTTTCCTGATCAAATGCAAACATAGACAGGTACACAGTTCACACTTCTTTAAAATTTAATGACTTCTGACCAAGAAGTCTTGAAAGAGCAACTCTGATGTCCTTATTTCTTGTGCTGTAGATCAATGAATTAGTCCTGGGTGGCATAATGGAATACATGATTGTAATTATGTAGCAAGATAGGATGGACTGTCAGAGATGTCTCTTAGGTAAGCAAAGAAAGCAGTAAATGAAAACAGGGTGAAGACAATAAGACGTGGCAGAGAAATGGAGAAAGCCTTTTATCAAATTTTAATCACTGTCAAATATTATGGCATAATTTTATAGTCTTTTGTAACAATAATTTAAATGTGTGTGTATGTGTATATATATATATATATTTTTTTCTGTTAAATCACCTGGTATACCCAAATATGGGAGGGAGCATACTGCTTCCTTTTTGCCTTTCGGCCCCTCCAGGGGCCATCCAGGCAGTTGTTACAATGAAGCATTTCTCCTTGATGACTGTCAGACTTCTGCACTTGGTGCTTTTAGAAGTGTTTTAAAGATTTAAGAATCTAGCGCATTGCATGCATATGCATATAACAGTTTAGTTTTAAAATCTAATTGACACTAAATTCAATTTCAATATTTTTTTACATATCCTGAAGAACAATAGTATGAACTATATATTTTTTTTCTCAGGGTAGGCTTCCAAAGGCTTAACCAGTCAACCAACAGTATGAGTTAGCACCAAGCCTATACTGGCTCAACTCAGGAAATACATACTGTAGGTTCAAAATTCACACTTTTTTAAAATGAAATGACATCTTATCAAAAAGTCTTGAAAGAGCAACTTTGATCTCCTTGTTTCTCATGCAGTAGATGAATGGATTCATCATGGATGAATAATGGAATACATAATAGTAATTATGAAGTTGAGGTGGGTTGGGCTGTCAGACATGGGCTTTAGATAGGCAAAGCAACCAGTAAACATAAATATGGAGAAAACAACCAAATGTGGTAAGCAAGTAGTGAAGGCCTTTTTCCTTCCTTGAATTGAAGGAATTCTGAGAACAGAAGAGAAGACATGCACATAAGTCACAAGGACAAAAATGAAACAACCCAGTGTTAATGCAGAACTGAAGATTATAACTCCAATTTCAGATACATATAAGCCAGGACAGGCAATCTTAAGTAAATAGGGGATTTCACAGTAGAACTGATCAATAATATTAGAGCAGAAAGGAGTCATAAAAGTGAAAATAGTGTGTAATGAAGCATTGAGAAGGCCGGCTGTCCATACACCTCCAATCATTTTGGTGCAGGCCTTCCTGTTCATTATCATTTCATAATGTAAAGGGTTACCAGTGGCAATGTACCGATCATAAGCCATCAAAGTAAGGAGGGATACATCACAGGTCATGAAGAAGAAGAAGAACATTACTTGGGCAACACATCCAGAATGAGAAATAGTTCTTATATTTATAATAGAATTAAAAACAGCTTTGGGGACAATGACTGAAACTAAACCAATATCTTGCATGGCTAAATTCATCAGGAAGAAGTACATGGGAGTGTGAAGGTGTGTGTTAAAAACAACAGCAGTGATAATGAAAAGGTTCACTGTTATCATTATTGAATACAGTATCAGTAGTAAAACTATATGCATAATCCATAGCTCCCAATTTTTTGAGAATTCCAGAGAAGAAACTCAGATGTGATATTATCCATTCTTAAACTGTTGCACTCTGGAAGAAAAAAGGAAATAGAAATTTTAAAATATTTCCTATTCAATATTATTTCAATGAAAATTTAGTGAGGGTCACATTAAAACTTTTTTTTTCTAAAAATGTTCTAAAACATGCTGAGCAACAGCATTACAATAGAAGAGAATATTTAGGATGTATGACATTATAGTGCTGATTATTTTCATCTCTCTCCTTAAATGAAAGTGCCTGAAAAATCATTTCTCTATAGACTGCAATCTCATGTAATCTGTATTTCAATGGAACTTTATTTGCAAAGGAAAGGGAAGATTTAGGAATATTTAAAAGAAGAAAAGGGCAAATAAAGTGCAACACAAATAAAAAACTGAGTGAATGACTCACCCTCTTAATCCACATTTATTCTTCCAGATTTCTTCATTTGTTTTTCTTAGTATCTCTCTAAAGCCAACAGTGAGATTTTATGCTCTACTGAATTTCCATGAGATTTTATATAATTTTCTTGCCATTTCCCCAAAGATTTTTTAAAAAAACAAACCTGTCTCCATTGATATTATTAGAAAAGCTTCCTGTGCAGTGGGTGTTTTTTTTTTTTTTGCAACTCTTCCTGAAGTTATTACTGATGTGTCTTTATTACTATAACGAGCAAAGTGAGAGAGGAGGGGTTGAAGATGGAGAGTTCTAATTTGAAGGTTCAATAATGAAAATTAGATGAGCAGTAAATTTGACCTTATTAGTATTTAAGCTTTCTTCATTATGAAATGTTTTATTTTTAAAATAAGGATGCCATGTTATCAACTCTTATCATTAATTTTGGTTTTATGGGGTGAGAATTTCCAGCATAATTACCTTTATTTATTACTCACTAGAATTTGGTTGCTGTTCATGAAGTATACCCTACAATTGTCCTTATAAAATAAATTATTTGGATTTTTCCTTAATGACAGTATATTGATATTCATCTCTATTCTGGGTTCCATGTGGTAAAATGAGTCACCAAAAATACTTTTCAGCCCTTTTCAAACATATTTGCTCTATATTATCAGATGTTGACAAACATTTTACTTGACCCGAGCTGTTCCCAGCCATCTTTTGGAAGGGTGGCAATCAAAATGGGAAATTTAATTATGAAAATACAATGGAAATAACTTGTAGGTAATATAGTATCTCTCTCTCTGCAATGGCTAGAAACCAGTATTGAAGGCTAACTCTGCCTGCTGCCAGAAGTTAGATCCTGACAGGCTCAAGGGTAACTCAGTCTTCCATCCTTCCAAGCAGAGGTGGGTTCGGACTGGTTCGGACCGGTTTGCCCAAACCAGTAGCAACCCGCTGGTGATGTCACGGAGCCTGTTCGGTCGGTCCTGGTCCATGGACACCGCAATATTTTTTTTTTTTTTTTTTTTTTTTTTGGGGGGGGGACTTTTTTGGGGGGGGGTTTTTTGGGGGATTTTTTTTCTTCTGTGCATGCGCAGAAGCCAAGTTGCCAGCACTGCGCATGTGCCGCCATCTTGTTTTTGGCTCTTTTTGGATTTTTTTAAATTTTGAGCACTGCGCATGCACGCGCACGTGAAGTGCACGCACGGCCATGAGGCGTGGCCATGCGGCGCAGGAGAAAGCAAACCGGTGGCGAGGTAAGTTAGAACCCACCCCTGCTTCCAAGGTTGGTAAAATGAAGATCCAGATTGTTGGGGGCAATATGCTGACATTGTAAACCATTCAGAGAGTGCTATAAAGTACTATGGAATGGTTTATAAGTCTAAGTGCTATTGCTATTGTCATCTGCCTGTCTGTCTGTGTACTGTATACATTTTTAAATATTTTTTCAACTAGTTTATATGCTCAGTTTATTAAGAACAGATTAGAAATATCTAATGATATTTCTACTGATGACATTTTTAAAAAAAATGACTAACCCTGATTTTCCTCTTCCAAATTTTCAGCACAGAGACATATTATATGATTTTGCCCAACAGGAACCCATTGATTGATCAATTAATGGATTGATTGAATGATTGATTTGTAGTCCATCAGTCAGTTTTTCATGGCCCCCACTCAAAGTAATAAAGGGTTATACATTGATTAAAAATATAATAAGTCAAAATAACAGAATCATGAAAAAGAAAAGATGTTCAAACAAAAAAACAATCAGAATGACAACAAAAGTAACTCATAGTGTATGCCATGCCTTTCATCAATATCTGAGTGAATAGCCAGATCAGAGAAAATATAACTACTGGGCCTCATTAGATGACAATGATTGATAAATGGGATCATAAACATGATTATTCTGTCAGAAATGAGAGGACAAGAAAGGCAACAGGAGAAACTTGTTTCCTTATTATTTGACAAAAGCTCTATAAAGGGTTTTGTACTTGACAATCACCAGCACTATGATTGCATCCAAAATCCTAATCATCTCTACAGTTCATGTACCAAAGCTGCTTCTGGAGCATTCTTGCAGTGGCGAGCCATGGTGGTACAGTGGTTAGAGTGCAGTACTGCAGGCTACTTCTGCTGACTGCTGGCTGCCTGCAATTTGGCAGTTCAAATCTCATTAGGCTCAAGGCTGACTCAGCTTTCCATCCTTCCGAGGTGGGTAAAATGAGGACCCAGACTGTTGGGGGCAATATGCTGACTCTGTAAACTGCTTAGAGAGGGCTGTAAAGCACTATGAAGTGGTATATAAGTCTAAGTGTTGCTATTGCTATTCTCATGACATATTCATAAATACCTTTGCCACTTCTTTCTGGACCACCTCAAACCTCTGAGTGGTTTTTTAAAGGTAGTATCATATAGTAATAGTATGTAATTCAGTTATCTAGAAAAGAGGTCACTGAGGCATATATTTTAGTTTGCAGGTTCAATAGATTTCCAAAGACACAATATACCCTCAATTCTATGGGTTTTTAGTTCATAAATTGAAAAAGGTGTAGTTGTTAACTAAAGACAAAAAGAATGGTATCCCTAATCTATATTTCATTTTTCATGTTACATATCTTTTGAGTAATATAAAAATTATATAAAACCCTGCTTCCTGGACCTTTTAAAATTAATTGCACCATTTAATGGTAAAAATATAATAGAATGGATGAGTCTCCCGACACTATTAAGTCTATTGGAAAATTATGAAAATGAACATTTTATTCTTTTTCTCATGCCCAGACGATAACATGGGATCATGCAGACCTTAGTATTGATTAATAAAACCTGTTATATCTGAAATTATATTTATACTGTGATTTTTATTTTAGAACAATTATTGAATATTTCAAAAAAGTTTCAGTCTTTCCTATGCTAAAGGCTAAATGTAATTATTATTTTGTTTGTTTCTACTTGCTGGAAGTAATTATAACCACTGGCAGCTAGAGAGAAACACAAACTATTTTAAAAAATGTGAGACTCATGAATTATTTATTATAAATACTTGTTATTGTTAAATCAACATAAATTCAACATGCAAATTTTAGATACTGTATTAGGACATTGAATTTCTTAGGACATTGAATAGGACATTGAATATTCTTATTTTGTGTGAACATTGGAAAAGTACACAATTTGCATCAAAAATTTCAGTAGATCTTAGACTATTTCTGACAGTGAACTCTATAGCATTTATACAGTATAGGAATCAGTAAACAATTAATACAATTAACATATATGTGCTTTCCTTGTCCTAAAGTTGTTTTGTTCTAGTAAGAAAGAGCATTTATTCTTCATTTGAGATATTTTTATATTTGCAGACATCATATTAGGACTTGGAAGAGACTGCCTGTATGAGACACGGAAAAATGAAGAAAAGATGTTGGCAAGCCACTTTTGAAAATGTTGCCAAGAAAACTGCAGAAAACTATTCTATGGGCACCAGGGGACAGTATTGACACAATGGACCATAATACCATCAGTCTCTACATATATGAAATCAAGCTCAAGAATGAATAAAATAAATGTTCTAACCTAATATATGTTGTCTGCAATTGGGGGAATGGTTGTATAAGTTTTATATCATATATCTATTTTTCTCTTTCCTGATGAAATGAAAACCTAGCTCGGTACACAACTCACATTTCTTTAAAATGCAGTGACATGTGACCATAAAGTCTTGAAAGAGCAACTTTGATGTCCTTGTTTCTCATGCTGTAGATTAATGGATTCATCATGGGTGGAACAATGGAATACATTATTGTAATTATGAAATCAAGATGGGGTGGACTGTCAGATATGACTCTTAGATAAGCAAAACTAGCAGTAAAGAAAAATATGGAGAAAACAATAATGTGTGGTAGGCAAGTAGAGAAGGCTTTTGTTCTTCCTTCAACTGAAGGAATTCTCAGAACGGCAGAGAAGACGTGCACATAAGTCAGCAGGACAAAAACAAAACAACCCAGTGCTAATGTACCAGTGAAGATCATAACTCCAATTTCATATACATATGAACTAGAACAAGCAAGCTTAAGTAAATAAGGGATTTCACAGTAAAACTGATTAATAATCTTAGAACAGAAAGGAGTAAGAAAAGTGACAGTACTGTGTAATGAAGCATTGAGAAAGCCAGCTGTCCATACACTGCCAATCATTTTGGTGCAGGCCTTCCTATTCATTATCATTTCATATTGTAAAGGGTTACAAATGGCAATATACCGATCGTATGCCATTACAGTAAGGAGGGATACATCACAGGTCAAGAAAAAGAAGAAGAACATGACTTGGGCAACACATCCAGCATGAGAAATAGTCCTAATATTCATAAGAGAATTAAAAACAGCTTTGGGGACAATGACTGAAATGGACCCAATGTCTTGCATGGCTAAGTTCAACAGGAAGAAGTACATGGGGGTGTGAAGGTGCTGGTCAAACACAATAGCAGAGATGATGGCAAGGTTTCCTGATAATGTTATTAAATAGAGTATCAGTAGTAAAGCCATGTGCATAATCTGTAGCTCCCAAATTTCTGAGAATTCCCAGAGAAGAAAATCAGATGTATCATTATTCATTCTTAATAATGATATTCCTAGAAAGAAAAGGAAAAAATTGTTAAAATATTTCATATTCAATACCACTTCAATTTAATTGGAGAGTATAGGATACAGCTTGTTTCTTCATACTTATTAAAATAGTCTGAGCAGCAAAGGTATGTAATTGTGTTTGCTTAAAGTTCAAAGTGGATATTTAACTTCTGTCAAGTCTTATGCCATTATTTTATAGTCTTGGGCTTAGAGATCTAAGATATTTTATTTGTTTAATAGCATTTTTAACACTAATTTCATCAGAAATGGGAGCCTAAAGAAATCAGTTTTTTATTAGGTCGTAGAAAAAGTACTGAAAGCTAGATTTGAATACATATACATTCAACTGTGTCAATGTAACATAACAGGTTGTTATCTCCCACCCTCAGGTGTGAATGACCATCACACCTCTACCTTGTTCTATAGAAAATGCGGGTTGTGAAGAAGGGCTTCAAATCAAAGTCTTCAAATCAATTTGACAACTTCATTTGAGTTAAGAATTCTATGTGGTCACCTTGTTTAGAATATGGGTCATTTTTTAAATGAGTCCATTTTAAATACTGTCAAAGCCCTTGATTCTAAAGGTATTTTAAAATGAGAACATATTTCAATTGATTTAAAGAAAATAATTCAAATCAAATCACATGAAGCCATAGTAAATCTTGATACACAGCCAAAGCTCAGCTTTTAAACTGAGTGGGGAATGTTTTTACAATCACTGAGGGTGTGAACTATGGGGAAAGTTATTGATTTCTTGGGTTATTTGATTAATTTAGAGCATATGATGTTCTAGTGATGTTGATTTTTATCTCTCTACTCAAATAAAAATTCCTGAAGAATCATTTTTCTATAGGCAGCTAACACTTTTAATCTATATTTTGTTGGGATTTTAATTGGAACAGATAGGTAAGATTTATGAATATTTATAATAAAAAAGGGAAAAAAGTATAATTCAAATTCAAAGTATAAATAAGTGAATAACTTACCATCTTTACCCACAAATATTCTTCTAGATTTCTTTATTTGTTTTATTATTGTTTTTCTAAAGCCATCAGTGACATTTTATGCTGTACTGAATTTCCATGAGATTTTATCTAATTTTTCTTGCCACTTCCCAAAGACTAAAAAAAAAACCCCAACTATCTCTATTTATATTATAAGAAACTACCATGTAG
>QLTV01002833.1:84005-103004 GCA_003457575.1 Thermophis baileyi
ATCTATATCTATATCTATATCTATATCTATATCTATATCTATATCTATATCTCTATATCTATATCTATATCTATATCTATATCTATATCTATATCTATATCTATCTATCTATCTATCTATCTATCTATCTATCTATCTATCTATCTATCTATCTATCTATCTATCTATCTCTATCTATCTATCTATCTATCTATCTATCTATCTATCTATCTATCTATCATCTATCATCTATCTATCTATCTCTGTATGTGTGTATGAGTGTGTATATATATTATATATATAAAATGTAATTTTTATGTTTTAATCATTTCCCATGTTAAGGGGTAAATGTCATTTTTTTTGTTCCTACTCACAACAAAACACAATACTTGTTATTGATATACCATTTTGTTATGCAGGTTTTAAAGACATATGGCATAGGAAATTGGAAATGTACTTTTTGTGTCAAAATTAACTTAATGTTTGTATCAAAAATTTAAATAGATCTTCAATAAGTCTTTTTTGACTTATTGAACTCTACTGCATAGTAGATAAATCAATAAACAATGCTTTCTTTTTTGATGCAGTGAGAATAATGTTTCATCAACATGTATGCATTTGTCCTATAGCTGTTTTGTTCTGTAAGAAATAATTGCATTCATTATTTGGTTTGAGATATTTTTTAAATATTTGCACACATCCATATGATTTTGAATTTTATATCTACTACTACTTTATATCTCCTTGATGGACAATTGCAATGAAATATTGTGATAATTCATTGAATGACCGTAATAAAGTTATTATTATTATTGAATGACATATATTTATTTATTTCCAAATATACTAAAAACACATTGCTTCATGTGTTAAATTTTTATTCTGTTCTATTTAGTTAAAGAAAGACATTAGAAAACAGTAATCAAGACTTTTTGGTATACTTTGAACTGATCAGCACATAGGGAGATGATATGAGCTGGTGTGTGGAGATACACGAAAGATGCCATATAGATCAGGGAACATATACACTATTTTTTCTTGCCACTTCCACAAAGACATTTTAATTGTCTCCATAAATTTTATTTAAAAAGTCACTGTGGAATGGAATTTTTTAAAAGCACAAACAAAAAAGAATCCTTATGTCATTGTCCAAGGTTCTATATTATTTTAATGGCAGGGAAAGGACTAATCTGCAGGCTCAGAAGCCAACAATAGATGACTCTAATGCTATTCATTTTTAAAAAATAAAAATATAAAATGTGTCTATTTTATAGTTAAGGATTTTATTAAAAGCCACAACAGTAACAAATAATCCCTAGGTCATTCCCCAAATCTCTGTGTTATTTCAATGGTGGGGGCAAGATTAAATTGCAGGCTCGGTAATCAAAAATAGATGATTCTGATTCTATCTATTTTTATGTAATTAAAATCTAAACTGTATAAAAAATAATGTATTATTATTACAGTCACCCATCTCAGCAAATGGCTTTGATTATGATGCATTATGGCAGGCCAATAATGGTAAATGTGCCCACACATGGGTCTAAATGCAGCCTGGCATGAATTAAACTGGAATTGAACTTGACTTGAAGTAGACTGCATGTATGAGATGGAGACATGGAAAAAAAATAGCCAATTTTGAAAATGTTGCCAAAAATGCAGCAACATGTCCCAAACTCACCAGTGAATACTGTTGGCTTGATGTAGCATAGAAACCTCACTCTTAGCATAGATGAGATCAATCTCATAAATTAATATAATAAACTTTCTAACCTAGGTAAGGTATTGCAATGAGTTGGTGGTAATTATATGTTTTATATCATAAGTCTATTTCTTTAAAATGAAATGACCTCTGTCCAAAAGTCTTGAATGAGCAACTTTGATGTCCTTGTTTCTCATGCTGTAGATTAAAGGATTCATCATGGGTGGAATAATGGAATACATGATTGTAATTATGAAATCAAGGTCTGATGGGCGCACAGGTATAGGTCTTAGGTAAGCAAAGAAACTGGTAAATATAAATATGAACAAAACAACCAAGTGTGGTAGACAAGTGGAAAAAGTCTTTTTTCTTCCTTGAATTGAGGGAATTCTCAGAACAACAGAAAAGAAGTGCACATAAGTCATGGTGACAAAAGTAAAGCAACACAAATTTAATGTACCAGTGAATATTAGAACTCCTATTTCAGACATATATGAATCAGAACAGTCAATATTAAGTAAATATGGGATTTCACAGTAGAACTGATTGATAATATTAGAGCAGAAAGGAGTAGTAAAAGTGACAATAGTGTGTAATAAAGCATTGAGAAGGCTGGCTATCCATACATTACCAATCATTTTGGTGCACAGTGCAGAATAGACACATGAGATTAGTTCGATCTCATAAAATTAATTTTCCAGCTTATTTTTTTTTCTTTATTTTTTGTAAGGTTTTATGCCCTATGTCTGTTTTTTACTTGCCTGTTAAAATTTGAAAATAGGTAGGTTCACACTTAATTCTTCTTAAACAGAAATAATATTTGACCAAAAAATCTTGTAATAGTGACTTTGATGTCTTTGTTTCTCAGACTATAGATTATTGGATTCAACATAGATGGAATAATTGAATACATTAATGTTATTATGAAGTCAGTGAATTTTGGATGGTCAGTGATAGATTTTAGGTAAGCGAAAGAAGCAGTAAACAAAAAATAAACAAATAAGAAGAAGACAATAACATGTGATAGGCAAGTAGATAAGGCTTTTTTCCTTCCTTGAACAGAAGGAATTCTCAGAACTGCAGAAAAGGCATGTACA
Organism: Thermophis baileyi; assembly: GCA_003457575.1. NCBI lineage: Eukaryota > Metazoa > Chordata > Lepidosauria > Squamata > Dipsadidae > Thermophis > Thermophis baileyi. The sequence continues at coordinate 86,784 of QLTV01002833.1, forward strand.
TAAGTGACAATGACAAAAACAAAACAGCCAGCTGTTAGTGTAATACTAAACATTAAAACTCCAAATTTAATTGCATATGAAACAGAACAGGCAATTTTAAGTAAATATGGGACTTCACAATAGAACTGATTAATAATATGAGAGCAGAAAGGAGAAATAAAAGTGACAATAGTATGCAAAGAAGCATTGAGAAAGCTGGCTATCCACACACTTCTAATGATTTTGGTGCAAGCTTTCCTATTCATTATCATTTCATATTGTAAAGGATTGCAAATAGCAACATACCGATCATAGGCCATGATAGTAAGGAAAAGAATATCAGAGCCAAGAAAGAAGAGCAATAAGAGGACTTGAGCAATATATCCATAACAGAGGTGGTATTCAGCTGGTTTGCACCAGTTCGGGTGAACTGGTAGCAGCAATTTGGCCTGGGTCGCTGAACCGGTAGCGACTTCTGGCTGGCCACATCCCCCGCCCAGTCACCCAGTTGCCACTCACTCACCCCGCCTGCCCGCTCGACGCTCAATTGCCCTGCCCACCCGCTCGATGCTCGCTCGCTCACCCTACCTGCCCTGCCCGCCCTCTCAATGCTCGCTCGCCCCACCCGCCAACTCGAATGCTTGCCCCACCCAACCCGGCCCTATATATGTTGCCTTCGCCACATGGCCCAGCTAATTGCCTCACCAGTCGCCTCGCTGATGCCCACTCAGCTCAGCTGCCCGCTCATCCTTCACCTTGAGTCGGGGCCCAGGGCCCGAGGGACGCACCATTCCCTGAGGCCCTGGAGCTGCTGCCCACCTCGACCGGGTTGGGGAATGCATGATTCCCCGGCTCCTGCCTTGCCCCAGAGATCCGCCTGCTCACCATCCGCCTCGACCAAGTCGGGGAACGTGCGATTCCCCAGCTCCAGCCTTGCCCCAGAGCCACCACCCGCTCTCCCTTAAGTGTGATGTGTTGCCCCGTTTCCCCTCCTTCAGAGGCCCCAGCTCTTAATCTCCCCGCTTCCTCCCTCACGACCGCCTCTTTTGATATCCTGTGGCCGCGACCTTACCTTCTTCCCATGGCTGGCTGCCAGGGAAGGCAAGCCAGGGCTGAGCCACTGGGCTCCCCGCCAGCCCACATCTCGTCCCCCTTGCTGCGAGATGCCTGAAGCTGCCAGGTGTTTTTTTCGGTGCAGTGGCTGGAGTCCAACCGCACCGAAAAAAAGACACGGCGGCTTCAGGCTTCTTGCAGTGAAAATTACCTCTGCTCTGCTTCTCCAATGTGCCGCCGCCGCCCTGTTCTGTGTGCCGGCCGTGCAGGTGCACCCCATTGTCTGCTACCACTGTGCCAGAGGGACTTGTCCAGAAGGCTTCTCGCAGTCACACTGAAAAAGAGAGCTTGCCTTCCCCTCTGCCACCAGCTGCCACGAGAGGAAGGTAAGCCCAAAGAAAGAGGCGGTCGTGGGGGAGGAAGCAGGGCTAGGCCGGGGCCTGTGAAGGAGGGGAAACAGGGCAATGCATGTGACTGGCAAAGGGAGAGTGGGCGGCATGCAGGAGGAGGCCTTTGACAGATTTAGGCCAGGCCTCGGTAGAAAATAGGGTAGAAAGAATAGCTGTAAATTCAATTTTTTTTCCTACCAGTTTCTGTGGGCGTGGCTTGGTGTGGGGGGTCATGTGACTGAGTGGCCGTGGCCATGGCCATGACTGATGTCAAGTGGGCCATGCCCACTCAGTCACATGACCCCCTCACCAGGCCATGCCCACCAAGCCACGGCCACAGAACCGGTGGTAGAAAAATTTGAATCCCACCACTGATCCATAATAAGAAATATATTTGATATTCATAAGAGAATTAAAAACAGCTTTGGGGATAATGACTGAAACTGAACCAATGTCTTGAAATGCTAAATCCATCAGGAAGAAGTACATGGGGGTATGAAGATGGTGGTCACAAACAACAGCAGAGATGATGAGAAGGTTCCCTGTTATGGTAATTAAATATAATATCAGTAATAAAACCACATGCATAATCTGTAGCTCCCAAATCTTTGAGAATTCCCAGAGAAGAAACTCAGTTGTGTCATTATTCATTCTGAATAATGATATCCCTAGAAGGAAAAGAAGATCTATTGAAATATTTCCTATTAATTACTGTTTAGAGTGAGCTGTTGAATGATGGGTTAGCTTTTAATGAAGATTATGTTAAAATTTATTCTCCAAATCATTCATGTTAATATGACATAATAACAATTCCCATCTCCCTCTTGCCCTCCCTCTCCCTCTCTATCTCTTTCTCTCTTTCGTCATCTCCAACTGAAATAGTATAGGAGGATTATTGTGCTATGATCCATTCTGATTGTTTGTTGAAATGAATTCAATGTACTATTATATATACATTTTATATTCATTTAACACGATTTGATTTTTTTAACAGAATAACTCTAAAGTTATGTATTTTACTTTTATAAAATCAGAATTGCCACCATCACTAAGCTCTTTTTTTTTTATTGTGACAGAAACATCTTATTCATGTTGAAATTAGTTACATTCAATTATTCTGGGAAGTGAGAATGGTTCATTCTTTTAAGCCATCATTTTAAAGTTTCTTCCTAAATGTTCCTTAGTTAACTGTAGGATTTAAATAGCAACAGTACTTAGACTTATATACCATCCCATGGTGCTCTACATCATTCTCTGGGCAGTTTATAATGTCAGCATATTGCCCCCAACAATCTGGGTCCTCATTTTATTGACCTCAGAAGGATGGAAAACTGAGTCAACATTGAGCCCCATCAGGATCAAACTCCATGCTATGGTCAGAGTTTGCCTACAATGCAGCATTCTAATTACTGCACCACCAGGGCTCCTAAATTATAGCATTACTTTAATAAATCCTTTGCAAAACCTTCTCATCTCTAATTTGTGATATAGAAAATGGGGACTGTGGAGAATGGTTCCAAATTATAGCCTTCCATTCCATTTGGCAATTTAATTTGAATCATTACTCTATCTAGATAGTCATCTTGGTTTAGAAAAGTGAATGAAATGAATATAGACACAACTATAGATTTTAAAGATATGTTAAAAGTGAAAATGAAAGTGTATTAAGAGATTAAGGAAATAATCAGAAAAAATTAAAACATATAAAGACATAGTAAATCTATAAGCTCATTTCTGTAACCTAATGGATTATATTGACACCCATGGGAAAAAGGGGGGAAAGGGGAGGGAAGAGAAAAGGGGGAAAAGAGGGAAGGGGGAAAGGAAGAGAAGGGAGGGGAGGGAAGGGAAAGAAGGGAAGGAAAGGAAAGGAAAGGAAAGGAAAGGAAAGGAAAGGAAAGGAAAGGAAAGGAAAGGAAAGGAAAGGAAAGGAAAGGAAAGGAACTTGTCTGAATAATTAAAGGAAGTCACAAGTCACAGTAGCAAAGAAAACAAGTGACAAGGCAAAAACAAAATAAAATAAAATAAAATGGCTACGGTGAAAGGATTTGCTTTTTATGTTGTCACTTGATTAATTTAAGATGTATTAAGTTCTAGTGCTGTTTATTTTCATCTCTCTCCTTAAATAAATGTGCCTGAAGAATCATTTCTATACAAGCAGTTGATACTTATATTATAATCTGTTTTGGTGGAATTGTAATTGCAAAGGAAAGAGAAAGAAAGACTTACCGGTATATACAATTTTAAAATAGGAGAAATAGTGGATAAATTCTAAATAAAATAAGCAAATGACTCACCATCTTTATTCATGCTGATTTTTTAATTTATTTTTCCATATTGTCTTTCTAAAATTATTAGTAAGAATTTATATAGTTTTACATTTCGTGAGAGTTTATCTCATTTTTTCTTGCTATTTCCCCAAAGATTAAAACAAGTCTGTCTCTATGGGCAGCATAAATAAGGCATTTTGAAATGACTTTTTTTAAATCAAGAAACAGAGACTCCTTAGGTTAATGCCCAAGGGTCTGTATTTTTCTAAAGGTGGTGGGCAAGACTAATTTGCAAGCTCAGTAATCAAAAATATATGAACACTATCCGTTTTTAGGATTCCACAATTCAATCATAGGCAAAATAGGATATTTATGTTATCATATAAATTCTTAATATTGTTTTCAACTAGCTTGTGTGCTGTCCAAACACAACTGTTAGTTTAGTAAGAGCCCTACAAAAAGCTGCCCAGCTGATAATTTTCATAAAAAAGGCATGCTATTTTTTTCTTCTATGAAACTTTCTTCATTAAGTTCATGAAGACTCATAAAAAGTCTTTTACCCTCATGGACAGATTGATTAGTTGGTGGATTGATTGATCTGCAGGCCAAACAGTCAGAGTAGCTTCAGGTTTTGTACTGATAAAAACATAAAAAGGCAAAATAACATAATAGTAAAAAAAAGAAAAGAAAAGGAAAGATGACCAAATAGAGAAGTCACAATAGCAAAACAATCAACAGCAGAGATGATTAGAAGATTCCCTGTTACTGTCATTAAATACAGTATCAGTAGTAAAGTTACACGCATCATCTGCAGTTCCTACATCTTTGAGAATTCCCAGAGAAGAAACTCAGAAGTATCATTATCCATTCTTAATAACTATACCCCTAGAACAAAAAAAAAAAAAGGAGTGGGGGGAGAGAATTGTTAAAATATTTCCTATTGAATACTGTTTGGAGTGATTCAGACAGTACTAGATCAACATTTAGTAAAGATTAATTTGGAGAACCAAGTTTTAATATAATTAAAAGATTTTGATGTTTTCAATTGTGCCTGCTGAAAGTTCAGGGTGATGACTCTTACAGATGTTTAAACAGTATCAAGCTTTATGGCATCATTTTATTATCTTGGGTATAGAGGTATTTGAATTAATAGCATTTTATAACATTAATTTCATTAGAATATGGAGCATAAAGCAAATACATTTTAAAAAAATCAGGTTGGATAAAACCTTTTGGAAGTTGGATTTGAATCCGAGAATATTTCATTGCCAATATGACAGAATTGAGGCTGCTATCTCCCTCTCTTTTTCTCTTTTCCCCCCAAGCAGTTTCTTTAACTGGCAGAGTTCAATTACATAGAATATGTTACCATTATTTGTTGAAATGAATTTAATGTACTATAATGCATAACTTTAAATAGTCATGGAACAGATTTTATGTGTTTGTAGGAATAGTTCTAGAGTTCTATATTTGAATTTTGTAAATTTAACCTCATTCAGAATTACCATCTCTGCTAAACTTCTCTGCTTAACTGTTATATACACATCCTGTTTGTGTTGGATTTAGTCACACTTAATTATTTCACAAGTGTGGAACAAATTGCTTTTGTTTCATTATTTTTAAAACTATCATTTTAAATTTTCATTATAAGAAGCCCTCAATGAACAACAAGAATTTAATAATGGCATTTATGTTTTCTTTTTAATCCTTTGAATGAGCTTCTCATATCTAGCTTGCACTACACAAAATGAGAATTGTGAAGAATTCCCAAAAATTCATTCCTATAAATGAGCTAAAACTGATATTATAATCTGTATTTTGTTGGAATTGTGATAAAAAAAGGAAATAAAAGAATTTTTAAAGGAAAAAAAATGAAGAAATAACAAATAATTCAACATAAAAGTGAATAATTCACCATCTATCTTTATTCCTGCAGCTTTAAAAAAAATCTTTTTCAGATTGTCTTTCTATGGATATCAGTATCTAACAAAATGAAATTCAATGGTGAAAAAAGTAAGGTTCTACATTTAGGAAAGAAAAAAAATGCATAGGTACAGTATATGTGGTACCTCACTCAACAGTAGTAACTTGTGAGAGGGATCTTGTAGTGGACAATCATGTAAATATGAGCCAGCAGTGTGTTGCAGCTGTCAAAAAAGCCAACACAGGTCTAGGCTGCATTAATAGAGGAATAGAATCAAGATCACATGAAGTATGTGCCTTGGTAAGGCTTGGCAAGGCTACACTTGGAATACTGCATCCAGTTTTGTTTGCCATGACATAAAAAAGATGTTGAGACTCTAGAAAGAGTGCAGAGAAGAGCAACAAAGATGATTAGGGGACTGGAGGCTAAAACATATAAAGAACAGTTGCTGGAACTGGATATGTCTAGTTTGATGAAAAGAAGGACTGGGGGTGACATGATAGCAGTGTTCCAATATCTCAGGGGCTGCCACAAAGAAGAGGGAGTCAAGCTATTCTCCAAAGCACCTGAGGGTAGGACAAGAAGCAATGGATGGAAACTAATCAAGGAGAGAAGCAAGTTAGAACTAAGGAGAAATTTCCTGACTGTTAGAACAATTAATCAGTGGAACAACTTGCCTCCAGAAGTTATAAATGCTCCAACCCTGGAAGTTTTAAAGAAGGGATTGGATAACCATTTGTCTGAAATAGTATAGGGTTTCCTGCCTAAACAGGGGTTTGGACTAGAAGACCTCCAAGGTCCCTTCCAATTCTGTTATTCTATTCTATTTTCTATTCTATTCTATTCTATTCTATTCTATTCTATTCTATTCTATTCTATTCTATTCTATTCTATTCTATTCTATTCTATTCTATTCTATTCTATTCTATTCTGTAAGATTTTCTATTGTGTAGTACTTCAGTGGAAGGTTGACATAATTTTTCTTGCTATTTCCCCAACAATATATATTTTTAATTGTCTCTATATACATATAAAAAAAATACCACAGTAAAAAACTTATTTAAAAAAGCAGCAACAACAAAGACTCTAGAGATCACACTGCTAATGGGGGGGAGGCAGGACTAATTTCCAGACTTAATAATAGCAGAGCCACTTTCTGGACTGAACAGCTGGTTATTGTATTTTTATACTGCTGTACTGAAAAATAATAATAATAATAATAATAATAATAATAATAATAATAAAAAACCAGAGCATTAAATCTGATTCTTTCAGAATTTATTTGATTAACTGAGTTATATTAAAATATACAAATATGGTCAGAACAATTCTCTTTGATCAATTTTAGATAATTAAACTGTGGCTGAGCAAGGGATTTGTAATGATTAGTTCTAATTAACAAGTTAAATTGTATTAGTAAATAAAATTGGATGGTAAAGATGACTTAAATATTTAATATGCATTACAAATGAAGATGTGCATATTTTTTTAAAAAATGATCAGAAAATGTTCTCAGAGCTGAAGAAGCTTCTTGGATGAGAAGTGAAATGTCTTCAAAGAAAACCAAGAAAGTTCAGTTGCCTCTTGAAAAAAATACCTTTAGGATATTCTAAAGGAGATGGGAATAAAAATTAAAGGACAGACTTTTGTGATCCCCTCAAATGGCAGTCCTTAAGTGAAGAGATTCTATATTATCAAGATCTGGATGTTAGTTGGAGAAGATTGTTTCCCCAAAATGAATGGTTTTAAACATGAATGCCCATGCATACACACATGCCAATCCAAATGATAAGAAATGTAGCTTTTCAAAGCAGAATTGTTATAAGGAACCCTGATTTATTCTCTAACTATTCAGGTCGCTATATTCTGAAGTAGGTATCTCTTCCAACTGTTCTTTAAGGATAGCACTTTGTAGAACGTGTTCCTGTACATCTGAGTGATGGTACAGAGAAAAGTACCTCTGCTTGATCTTCTCAAACAGGAGATTCTAATTATGGTCAGTCCTGTGTATAGTATGTTGGAAAAGCCCAAGTAAGACGTGAGTAAAACCTCTGATTTCAGGAAGTGTTCTAACTGGAGCACTAGATGGAACAGTGCAAAGGCCCTCCAGGTGATATTTGCCACCTAGTCCTTGAACAACATTGTAAATCTAGGAAGACCCCCAAAGTAATCAGCCACTTCAATGCAGGGACTAACATGTTCCATCTCATCCAAATCAAAACAGCTCCAGGTACCTGAATAGCACTCCAATGTCCATATATTTCTCCTGTGATCAAAAACAGTTGACAGCAATCAGCATATAGATGACATTTAATCCCATATCAATGGATGACATCACACAGGGCCTTTGTGTATATGTAAAATAGAAGTGTGTGGGTGTATGGGTATGTTGAGCTCTGGATGGCTCCTGATATCACTTCACTTACAAGCAAAATATATTTACTTTTCTTTCCCTTTTCATAATTATGGGCATTTATTTGGGATCAATGAAAAATAGTGACAATGTAAATATTAATATTTTTAGAATTTTACAGATTTTTTTATTATGTTTAAGGAATGAATGAATGCAATAATAAAATCAAAGTTTTATGAAAATTGTAACGCTTTTATTTATTTACTGTTTAATTTTGTTTATTTCATGTTTTAAAACCTTAAAATACTTTTCAGGGGAATGAGGGTGATATAGTAGGAAACTTGATCCTAAAAATTCAGTGGGAACATCATCTTTATTATTTCAGGGATGATGATAATAATGTCATTGTTGATGATCATGATGATTGTGATTGTGATGATTCTATAAGGTTGTTTCCTATTTTTCCTCACTTTGGAATGGAAGTTTTGTATGGGATTGTTCTTATATCTTTTTAGATTACAATTTGGCTACATATCTAGCCCAACCTTATCAGAAATTATCCTGCCATGTTTGTTCACATCAACTTAAAGAGCTAGAAAGATGGTAGCACACAGATTCTTGTAACCTATTTAATATATGTTGATCCATACTATGAAAAAGATTTTGTTTATGATATGTTTTTCCTTAGCCCTCCTAATTTTTCAAGACAATATGTAATTTGTGATTGTGTGGTTATATAAAATTTTAGTTCTAGGAAATCCATGAATCCATTGTTTACCAGATATATGTAAATATGTCCCCATTTCCACTTTGAATGATTTTGAATATAGTCAGAAATCATACAGGTTATATGATTTCTGAATATATTGTTTCCATGAGAAAATTGGTTCCTCAATTATTATTTTTTTTTAAATCAGAGAGCTAATATCTAGTTGTTACTATTTGTTTTAAATGTTCACAAAGCATAAAAAGATGTACAGCTGAAGCTCCTAAAGAGACAGATTGAAAACAGGATGATTGTTTTCATTATAACAAAAAACCAAACCATGATAAATTTATAAATATTGAAACATTTACAATTGTTCATATATATTTTTGTGCATTCATTTGAACACTAAGCAACATTGAATATAGAACTAGTACTCATTGCCACTAAAATCAATCAAATCTTAATTATGGTCATAGGCCACCATAGGAACGGTTGAATACAAACAATCAATTAATTTAATGACCAGGCTCAAATTAACTTACTATGGACATGTTATGAGAAGATCTAACTATCAGGAGAAAGCTATAATGCTGATAAATGTGGGAGGAAAAAAAAGAAGAAGAGGATGAGCTGCAGCAACGAGGATGGATTTTGGAAAACTTGAAACACCAGGTTAGGGATAAACATCATAGAGAAAAGCTATTCATGGTTTCTAGGATTTGAAAAAGATTTAATGGCACATAATTAATCAATCTAGCTGAAAAGCAGCAGCTAGCTCATCCCCCAAAATTGTGATCGGAATTGAGAACAGAGCCAAGGCAACAACAAAAGAAATATAAATTTCCTATTTATTGTGGGTCACATTTATATGCTAGAGGCATATAAGATCTAAATGCAGGAATTTAACTGTAACGAAATATGACTAGAAGAAAACTGTCCATATGAGATGGGGAAATAAAAGAAAGTATTGACAAGGCACTTTTAAAAATATTGCCAAGAGAACTGCAGGGAATAGTCCCATACTCACTAGGGGTCAGTATTGGCTCAATGGACCATAGCATCATCAGTCTTAACCTAGATGATATCAACCTCATAATCAATAAAATAAACTTTCTAATCTCAGCCAAGTGTCTGCAATCAGCGGATGGTTATATAAGTTTTATATGAAATGTATATATTTCTTTTCCTTTTTAGAATACAAAAATAGCTACACAAGTCACACTTCTTTAAAATGAAATGATCTCTGACCCAAAAATCTTGAAAGAGCAACTTTGATGTTCTTGTTTCTCATGCTGTAGATTAATGGATTCATCATGGGTGGAATAATGGAATACATTATTGTAATTATGAAATCAAGATGGGATGGATGATCAGATATGTGTCTTAGATAAGCAAAGGAACCAGTAAACATAAATATGGAGAAAACAGTGAGATGTGGTAGGCAAGTGGAGAATGCCTTTTTCCTCCCTTGTACAGAAGGGATTCTTAGAACAGCAGCGAGAATCAGCATGTAGGTAGAAATGATGAAGACAAAACAACCAATTGTTAATGAAACACTGAACACTACAACTCCAATTTCAGTTAAATATGAATCAGAGCAAGTAATCTTTAGTAAATGTGGGATTTCACAGTAGAATTGGTTGATAATATTAGAGCAGAAAGGAGTAGTAAACATTTCAACAGTGTGCAATGCAGCATTGAGAAGGCAAGCAGTCCAAACACTTACAATCATTTTGGCACAAGCTTTCCTGTTCATTATTATTTCATATTGCAAAGGATTGCAAATAGCAACATACCGATCATATGCCATAACTGTAAGAAGGGCAACATCTGAGCCAAAGAAGAATAGAATCAAGAAGACTTGGACAACACAACCAACATATGAGATCTTCCTTATATCTGTAAGAGAATTGAAAACAGCTTTGGGAATAATGTCAGAAACAGAACCAATGTCTTGCACAGCTAAGTTCATCAGGAAGAAGTACATGGGGGTGTGTAGGTTGTGATCAGAAACAACAGCAATGATGATGAAAAAGTTCCCTGTTACTGTCATTATGTACAGTATTAGTAATAAAGTTATGTACATAGTCTGTAGTTCCCAAATTGTTGAAAATTTCAAAAGGAGAAACCCTGATGTGTTGTTATCCATTTTTCATCATGACCTCCCTAGAAGAAAATGGACAACTGTTAAAGATTTTCCTTTCAGGACAATTTAGAGAGATTTTTAAGAGTAACTAAGAAATCATCAGTTAACACATTAACAATTTAAATAGTCTCATCAGTCAATTATCTTCTTTTACAAATCAGTTGTGTCAGTGTAATTTAGCAGCAATCAGGTTATTGCTATATTTTGTCTTAAAATCAGATACAAATGACAGTTTTGTTCATTTTGAATAGGTATTTAAGAAACTACATTTTTCATAAGTGTCAGCCCTTCCTATCACAATGAGTGAAATTGAAATTTAAAATCTTGGGAAAGAAAATTGTTTAACCAGGCATTATCTTTGAGACATTAATTACTAACAATTTTTATTTGAATCCTGATGTATTCAATTGTGGCAGTGTTAGACAATTTTGGTTATCATCTCTTTTCTTTCTTTCCTGAATATGTTTTGATATTTAATAAACATATTATTGACGGTTAGGGTTCCCTCCGTTTCGGTTTGCTGATAAATATTCATTGTACAAAGCACAAATAGGTCGAACAGAAACATTTTTCACTTTTTTAAAAATCATTTAAAGAAAATAAGATGAAGCAATAGAAATTGGTGAGCCAATTCCAGTTTTCAAATATAAAGTGTATTATACTATCATTTCTAGTGTAACTCTTTCCTGTCCATGGGGGGATTACTACCTACTTGTCCAGAGAATGTTTATGGACAGGATTTTATTTGATTCTTTCTAAAAATAGATTTTAAAACCCCATAATTTTACATTTTTGTGTAAATGGCTTTTGAATTGATTTAAGGACTTACCCTTTGATATTCCTCAAAGAAATATTTGATGTCCTGCATTTCTCATCCTTACTTTATGATAAAGAAATCAGTCTTTTTAAAATTGCTTATAAAATAAAAGTATTTCTTTGATCAAATTAATAATGTGTAATATGATTGAAATCACTTTGAACCAAAATTTATATGAGCAAAGGGATTATAGCAATAGCAATAGCAATAGCACTTAGACTTATATACCGCTTCATAGTGCTTTACAGCCCGCTCTAAGTGGTTTACAGAGTTAGCATATTGCCCCCAACAATCTGGGTCCTCATTTTACCCACCTCAGAAGGATGGAAGGCTGAGTCAACCTTGAGCCGGTGAGATTTGAACCGCTGAACTGCAGCTAGCAGTCAGCTGAAGTAGCCTGCAGTGCTGCACTCTAACCACTGTGCCACCTCGGCTCTGTTTAAGAACATTAAAAGTAATGTTCTGTTTAACAACTTAAATTGCATTCAAAAAATTAATTCTTTAACTTCAGACAATTACATTTATCCAAATTAGTGATTTTTTTAATGCTTAATGGTAGATCATCTTAATATGTTACTACATTTTACTGCTGTTTATTTTTGTCTACTCCTAAATAACATTGCCTGAACAATAATGATGAAATTAATAATGCCTGACATTATAATGTGCTTACTTGTTTATCTGGAAATGCAATTGTTCATAAAGGGAAAGAAAGCCTATGATCAATAATGAAGAGATGAAAAGTAAAAATAACTTATTCGAGAAAAAATTACCATCTTCATTCATGCAGATTTTTTTTATTTGTTTTCCATTGTATTGTCTTTACAGCTCTGACAGTGAGATTTTATTGTCAGCATTAATTAGGTGACTTTTTCTACCGAATTGTCCTTGTGATTTTCCCCAAAATTGTTAACAAGTCAGTCTCCATAGACAGTACAGAACAGCCACTGTGGATTGGAGGTTTTTCTGAATCTCTTAGGATCATATTATTTTAGATGATTAGTTCTATAGAAAAAAAAACCTGATCTTTTGATTTGGATTCTCAATAACAGAAGGATGTATATGGTTGAACACAAATTGTTTCACAGTTTTAAAATAATCTCTCCATGGTATTATATTGTAATTTAAGTTTGTCATGTTTCAATGTATATTTATTTATTTAAAACATTTGTGTAGCTTCCTACATTAATACCAAACTATGGGTGGCTTACACACCATCGATAAAAGTAATATATGCAGCTACAAAAAACCCAAGAAAAATAATAGCAATAGCAATAGCACTTAGACTTATATACCGCTTCATAGTGCTTTACAGCCCTCTCTAAGCAGTTCACAGAGTCAGCATATTGCCCCCAACAATCTGGGTCCTCATTTTACCCACCTCGGAAGGATGGAAGGCTGAGTCAACCTTGAGCCGGTGAGATTTGAACCGCCGAACTGCAGCTAGCAGTCAGCTGAAGTAGCCTGCAGTACTGCACTCTAACCACTGCGCCACCTCGGCTCCTTCCTTTTGTAATAATACAAAACAAAACAAAACCCAAACCAGGAAAAACAGGAAAAATATTTTGTCCCATTTGTATAGTGCTTCAAGGTTCAACATCATTATTTCTATGTAGTTAAAGCCCAGGAGAATGTTGTTGCTACTTGTGGAGAAAAATGTACCCATCATCCAAAATTAAATAACAATAATTCAAGACTTGTTAGCTCATCCTTTCAATGAAAGGGTGTATGGTCTGATGTTAGTACAATGAACATTAAATTTTCTTGAACGGTCTTGCTATTGCTTTGATTTGAAAATGACCACCGGGAAGAAAAGCAGTGTGAATGGCATTGACTTCTGACTTCCTGCTGGCTTCCCCATTTAAATTAATTGTGGGAAGCTGTTGTAAATCACAATCATGACTGTAGGGATAACAACAGGCACAACTTTGTGAATAAAACAGAACGTCCTGGAAATTTCAGTTCCACAGGAATAATGTGTCCCAGATTTTTTTATACATTATTTAAGTTAACAGATTTTAGGTATCTTGATTTAAAAATTGTTGCACTATAATGTACTTGAGGCACCTGAATAGCACTTCAGCATCCAAATATTTGTCCTGGGATCAAAAAGTACAGAATTCTCACTCCCTGTGTCTGACAGCTGTGTAAGCTTGATAATGATACAATACCTCAAACCATAACAAAATCCTTTGAAATAATAATGGCTATTTCACCACCCTGCTGAAATTATGGTTGATACCAGACCTGAAATCCATGTGGGCACATTTCTGATTCAAGAACTGCACCTTCCATGACCAATCAGGTTTCCATAAAGTTGACTCTTTTCATCCATATTGAGATCATGAATGTGGATAAATTTATTGAATACAACCTGAAGAGCAACAGCCAGGGCTGCTGTGAAACCTTGAACCTGGATGAGAAGAAAGCCACAAGGGCCACTGTAAGAAACCAAAATCTTTTCCACAAGAGTAACCTGATCCTATCTCACATCACACCAGAGGTGGGTTCCTACTGGTTTGGACCGGTTCTATAGAGCTGTTAGTAACTTGGCGGCCTGGGTTGCTGGAACTGGCAGCGACCCAGGCCTGCTACGACCCCTAGCCAGTTCTCTCGGTGGCGGCGTAGACACCACCATCTTGTTTTTTGCTTCTGCGCATGTGCAGAAACTTTTTTTAGTACTGCGCATGTGCATGCAAACCGCACACGCAGCGTGCGGTGCACACCTGCCCGTGTGGCACGTCCCTGAGCGAACCGGCAGTAGAAGAATCCGGAACCCACCCCTGCATCATACATAACCAAAATGTTCCAGCCCACCCATTGGTTTCTATCAGTCCCATACTTCTGCTACAGAATGACTCCTAGAGGACAACCATCCAACCTTCCAATGAAGACATCTAATACAAATCAGCTGAACAACTGGTATAGATAGCACAAGTTGTTTCATCTGTCTACGTACTCAGGTTTCAGAACTTAACCAACAAAGAGCTAACAGATGCATCCCATATTTCTACATTTGACAGTGATTTATTTATTTAGCTGACCATTCTGAATTTACAAGTCTCCTGTTTTTCTGGCCTAAGGCTGTTACTTCTCCATAAAGCAAACTTTTGATGGTCAGGCATAAACTTAATCTTTTTTAAAGGATGAACATTATAGTAGACAAGATAGTAAGTCTATTTTCAATACATTTCTTTAAAACATTTAAATGAATCATTTCCTTTCAAAATGAAATTCTAAAAGTTCAGAGTGGAAAAAATGTGCACAAATTTGTCAGCATTCAATCTAAATAGGCAGTTTCTAAACATTATAGTTTTCAGAAATAAATATTACATATGAATAATATCTGACAATGCTGCCATCTCCTTCTGCAGTATACCTTACACGTGTTTCTCAACATAAGGTATATTTTCAAAAAATTGAATTTTTGATTTGTAAACATTAGGTTGGACCAGATTAACTTAGTAGTTGGAAGGAAAACTAACAGGAAACACCATTGTGTTAGGCTTCATGGAGAAGCCTTTTAAAAATCCGTAAAGAATACATTTTCATATTCTTGCCAATAAAACCAAACATGCATATTTAAGAAGTCATAAGAAACCAATTTCATGATTTCATGTGGATAAAGATATCTCTGTACTTCAGACAAAAAGAAGGTTTTTGTTTGTCCCACACAAAAAATCTTTGGTATGCTGTAATTCTGCTATCTGTCTTTATGAAAATTAATATTTTCAATAAAAATTGTTTTAAGTTCTCTTTCATTTTCTGACATAATAGTCAAAAATAGCAGATCATTTAGGATTACAGCAGCTGTTAGCTTGTTAGAAAAATAAAATAAATTTCACAAAGTACAGATGGGGAGGAAAAGGTGTAGAAAAAAACAGAGCATAAATGAAATATGATCTCATAAAAGAATCCAAATCAAATATACAAGTTTTTTCCACATAACTGTTGTCGGAGGAAATCGGCTCAAATCCCCAGCTAGGAGGAATGGGCACACCTCCGGAAATGAAGAATGAAGCTGGCAGCTCAAAAAGAAGGTCTGGTTCTGGGACAGTTGACCAATTAGTTTGTTGAGTACAAGCCTTTTTATACTATTTACAGCATTTTGTAATTTTTAGTGTTTGCTTTGTGTGCTTTTGTTGTTTGATTGGTTTTATTTTCCCTGCAAAGACTTTTGATCAATTTTAACTATCGGCTTCCCTTGGTCCTAATCCTGTCAAGCAAATATAATTACTTTCATCCTGTTATCTTTAATCTGTTTATTGCCCCTAGCACGTTTTCTTCAATGAACAAACAGGCTTGAGTCAATGTTTCCGCTTTTCTCAATGACCGGGGTTACTCAAGTTCATGAATGAAACAATGTTTTCTGACAGCAGACAGGGAAAGAGAGGGGAAAAACAAACATAGCTGGTGTTCTTTTATTTGTGTGACTTTGGTATTTGCTTGAGTCTTATTCTTGACTATTTGGGGCTTGGGTCAAAAGGTTTTGGAGTCCTTGGGGGTGAGGTTCCTACAATATTGTCTTTCTTTCTTTCTTTCTTTCTTTCTTTCTTTCTTTCTTTCTTTCTTTCTTTCTTT
>QLTV01002833.1:103055-120930 GCA_003457575.1 Thermophis baileyi
CTTTCTTTCTTTCTTTTCCTTCCTTCCTTCCTTCCTTCCTTCCTTCCTTCCTTCCTTCCTTCGTTCCTTCCTCCTTTGAAATACTTACATTTGTTTTTAGTAAATCGTTATAATTTTAGGAAATCCATATGATGTGTTAACTACCAACAACTTACAGACATATATAGATAGGAAGACATAAACATAATTATTATTTGTACATTTACTACCTTTTGAATGTTTTGTTGCCTTATTACAACTGAGTTATTCCCAAAAATTTTAATCAATAGTATCAAATCATTTTTAGGAACTGTCCTTCATGCAGGTCCCCCTGTTCTTTTGAACGATAAAGAAAACACAAGATATTCTGTTCCACCATCCTAAATGAAAATGGTCAGTCTGCCTTCTGGGGGTGTTTGTATGAGAGAATGTTGTTTTGCACATCTGTCTTTCTTCCTTAATCTTTGGTTCATCACTTTCTTCTCTTAATTGGGAATTTATCCTCCCTCCCTCCCTCCCTCCCTCCCTTCCATATGCCACTGCTTTCTACAAAGGCTCAGAAACATTAACTTTTACAAATGGTCAATTGATCTTCAAAACCCCTACAATCTAATGATAAAATGTTTCCATAAAATACTGTCATAAGGAAAATGTTATGTAAAAGATCATGAATTAAAAACCCCAATTTCTGACCTTCCTCCTGAAAGAAGAAGTCATCAGGAGAAAGTCATACCGTAAGATGGGAATCATAACAAGCCATTTCTGCATGACAAGATCAGATGGGCAGATTGGATTTTAGCATTGTTAGCAATAACCTAGTGCTGGACAATAAAGGTTTTTAACAATTATGGATATTTTACTGAGCTAAAAAAACTACTTGTAACAATGTGGAGACTTCAGAATAAATGCTCTTCTTATTTGATGTAGGAATCTAATAGTCACTTTTTGTATGGCAAAATATTGATGATAACGATCACATTTGTAATACAAATCATCTGGTCCTGCCCTGAATGTCTACAATATAATGAATTTCCCAATAAGCATGTTTTGGAAATGTTGCCAGAGGAGTTGTACAGAGTAGGTCAATCTACAGTACTGTTAATAAAAAAAAACCACACAAATAAATTAACAAGTACTTCACTTTTTAAAGATCTGCATTGGTGCTACCTAAAAGTTTATTTGAAACTCATGGTTTAAAAAAAGTTAGTTTCTTTGTCGAGGTTACTTCCCTATCCCTACTGCAACCCTCATAGAATAGAATAGAATAGAATAGAATAGAATAGAATAGAATAGAATAGAATAGAATAGAATAGAATAGAATAGAATAGAATAGAATAGAATAGAATAGAATAGAATAGAATAGAATAGAATTTTTTATTGGCCAAGTGTGATTAGACACACAAGGAATTTGTCTTGGTTCATATGCTCTCAGTGTACATAAAATAAAAGATACATTCGTCAAGAATCCTAAGGTACAACACTTAATGATAGTCCGGGTACAAATAAGAAATCAAATCATAGTAGGAACCAGTCAATATAAATTGTAAGGATACAAGCAACAAAGGAGGGAATTATTTGTTTAGCAGAGTGATGGTGTTCGGGGAAAAACTGTTCTTGTGTCTAGTTGTTCTGGTGTGCAGTGCTCTATAGCGTCGTTTTGAGGGTAAGAGTTGAAACAGCTTGTGTCCAGGATGTGAGGGGTCTCATGGGCCCCCTTTGTCCCTGCCCTCTTCCCCCAAATCTAGTTTTCACAGCCATTTTATCTTTGAACCAATATAAGGTGATAGGAATCACCTTATGCTATAATCATAGCAATCTGAAAGTTATTATTGACCCTGCCCTTTGAGTTAAAGTCAACTTAAACAAAACTGTCACATAGATAAAATGTGTTTCAGTAAAACATTTTAAAAATAGGCTGAACAAAACAAAATCTCTTGTGACCCAATTAATACAATTTGAAAGTTATTATAATAACTGTTGTTTAGAGTAAAGCCAATGTAAAGTTTGAACTCTATTTTCAAACACATAATTTCTATCAGTACTGATCAACTGAGAAATGAACTCCTTGGGGATAGCTACAGACATTTCATGGGTGAAACTTGTTCTCATCTCTCTAGTGCTGCCAGGTCTGAGAAAATGGTACTCATAGTGTACCAGCTCATCTTGAATCCTGGTGCATCGAAAAGGAGTCTGATCTTTGAGTTCTTTTCACAGACTGCAAAGCAAAAACAACAGTATGGAAAATCAATCAAGAGTTGGTGAATTCCTTCTGCATGGATTCCCTGACACTGAGGAGCTAAGAGTACTTCATATCATCACCTTTTTAGTAATTTATTTGGTGGCACTCACTGAGAATCTCATTATTATCACTGTCATTCTTTACAGCCATCAACTTCACTCACCCATGTATTTTTTTCTAGCCAACCTGTCCTTCCAAGATCTTGGCTCCATCTCTGTCACAATTCCTAAATCACTATTGAATTCTTTGATGAACAGTGAAACTATTTCTTACTCTGGGTGTCTCTGTCAAGTTTTCTTCTTTGTTTTCTTTATAACGTCTCATCTCTTCCTCCTTGGTGTCATGGCATATGATCGTTATGTAGCCATCTGCAATCCACTGCATTATGAGATGGCAATGAGCAAAAAAGTCTGTGTCCAAATGGCAATCAATGCATGGATGGTTGGCCTTTTCTACTCTACACTCTATACTGGAAATTTATTCACGGTGGAGTTCTGTTCCACAATCATCAATCAATTCTTCTGTGACATTCCTCAACTACTCCAAATCTCCTGCTTGGATTCATACTTCATCGAATTCTGGACTCTCATCTTTGGTTCTTGTTTAGGATTCATTGAGTTTGCTCTAATTGCTTTTTCTTATGTGCAGATCTTCAGAGCAGTTTTTAAAATCCCATCCTCACAAGGAAAACAAAAGGCCTTCTCTACTTGCTTACCCCATCTCACAGTCATTTGTCTGTTTACGGTAGGTGGTACCCTTGCCTATTTCAGTCCAACATCTACCACCTCTTCAGCCTTATATCCATTTATATCTGTATTTTACTGTGTGGTACCACCACTGTTAAACCCACTCGTTTATAGCATGAGGAATAAGGAACTCAAAATGGCATTCTGGAAACAAATTCTCAATATTTGTCCTAATTTCTTGTGCAAAAATCATTCTTGGTTTCAACTATTCTGGTAAACTTTACGTAGATATGTTGTCATCAAAAACTCATACATTTCATGTCAATGTGTAAATTAAGCATATGCTTCTCACCCCTATGTATATTTTATCAAGATAGAAATTATTTTTACTATGTATTATTTCTCAGTAAATCTGCCTATAATTGTAGCATAAATCTCTTCCATTAAATATCCAATGTAATATAGATTGATTAATGATGCAGGATGAAAAATAATTAAGCATTACTATTTGATATACGTAAATATATATTTTGAATTATCTGTGTTGAATATAGAGAAGGGTTATTGATAATGACATTATTATTTTATGCTTTAAAATATGCATGTATTATTTTTTCTGTTTATTTTTTTAATGGTATAGGGAAAAATCTTACCATTTTGCTTATTATATATGCATATAAATGCAGGATTGGTCTGCTATGTTGGTGTTATTTTTTTCCTACAATCATTCATCGATGTTAACTAGGTGGCAATGAATTGCCATGATGTTTCATTTATTGTGGAGATATTTTAGAGGAATTTGGCTGGCAAGCAAGTTTCTTTTGGCAAAACCTGGAATAGTCCATAGGGAAAAAGGGGGGAAATGAGTGGGAATAAAATTTGCAGGATACTATAAATTATTTATTTATACCCTAGATTTTAGAAAGGTAGAGCTGAACTGTTAGAAGTATATGTATTTAAGCAGTGCTCTCTGAACCACTATTTAATGAATCTAGGACCTACTTCAATTTGACATTTTAGACAAGTAGTAAACCAAAATTATAGGGTAAATAAGTCCAACAAATTTGTAATTACATTATGTTCAATGAAGTGTCAAATAAATAAATTAATAAAAACAAAGCTTGAATTGAAACCTTAGTTCTTTCTACTAGGATCTTTCCAGAAGAATTTTTAAAAATGGCAAATTATTATTATATATGCTCCTGGCCCCAAAGACAATTTTGCCCCAATATTTTCTCACAAGATCAGATTGGGAAACCAATCTGTTGTTGGAGGAAATCAGCTCAAATCCCCAGGTGGGAGGAATCATTTTTAGGAACTGTCCTTTATGCAGGTGCCCTTATTCTTTTGAATGATAAAGAAAATGCGAGATATTCTATTCCACCATCCTAAATGAAAATGGTCAGTCTCAGGGGTGGGTTCTAACTTACCTCGCTGCCAGTTCACTTCCTTTTACAAATGGTCAATCGGTCTTCAAAATCCCTATAATTTATTGATAAAATGTATCTGTAAAATACTGTCATAGGGAAAATGTTTCGTAAAAGATCATGAATTAAAAAACCCAATTTTTGGCCTTCCTCCTTAGAGAAGAGGTCATAACAGCAAAGGTGAAAATCATAACAGGCCATTTCTACATGACAAGACCAGATGGGCAGATTAGATTTTAGATATTGTATGCATTGTTAGAGATATCCTAGTACTAGACAATAAAGAGTTTTAACAATTATGGATATTTTATTGAGTTAAAAAAACCTACTGGTAACAATATGGAGACTTTAGAATTAATGCTCTTCTTTTTTTATGTAGGGATGACCCATCGGGAAACTAATTGCCACTTTTTGTATGGCAAAATATTGATGAGATCACATTTTTTATACAAATCATCTGGGCCTGCCCTTAGTGTCTACAATATAACTATTTACTAAGTCTGCACTACTATTAATCTTCTCATTGTTCCCATCACCCATCTCCTCCCACAAATGACTGTATGACTGTAACTTTGTTGCTTGTATCCTTACAATTTATATTGACTGGTTCCTACTATGATTTGATTGCTTATTTGTACCCGGACTATCATTAAGTGTTGTACCTTGTGATTCTTGACGAACTTATCTTTTCTTTTATGTACACTGAGAGCATATGCACCAAGACAAATTCCTTGTGTGTCTAATCACACTTGGCCAATAAAAAATTCTATTCTATTCTATTCTATTCTATTCTATTCTATTCTATTCTATTCTATTCTATTCTATTCTATAATGTTAACAAGCCTTTGCACCCTCCTCTTACCTTTTCAGAAAACCAATGCTGTTAGTTGAATAAGCTGGTAGCAAAGAAAATGGTCACTCAGGGCAGAATACCTATTCATATTGAAGAGGCAGATGTTTTATTAACACCATTATTGGCAGAGTAGCGAAAGCATTTCAATTTATTGGGGTTTCATCATTGTTCTCCTCAGGCAGAGTTATGGTTTCATGGGATGGTGTAAATAGTATCTTGAAAAATAAAATGTCCAAGATTTGTAAGTCAATCATAATTCTGGTAAAAACAAATGTTGTAGAAATTTATCAATGAGGATATATTAAATCATCAGTGGAGGATTGTCTGTTAAATGGATGGGATTAATTTGCTAATAACTTTATATGTGTACACATTCAACAAGAATTTAAGCTTGAAGGACCAGCTCAGGTTCCTATAAGCTATTGAATGTAGTCAAGGATTTGTACTCATCTGGTGTTCTACAAAAACTTTCAACCTCCTGCATCATGTCATAACAGAATGAAAGTAGCAAAATGCTTTAAAAACCATTTTCCATCTATAATACTTCATAAGGAGTATGAATTCATTCAGAAACTGCTGATACAGTTCTACAAAGGAATTATTGAGTCTGTCATTTGCATCTCTATGACTGTCTGGTTTGGTACAGCAACCAAACAAGACAGGCACAGACGTCAACAGGTAGTTATGACTGCAGAAAAAACAATTGCAACCAGCCTGCCTTCCATTGAGGACCTATATACCGCATGAGCCAGAAGGAGGGCTGTGAAAATATCTACAGACGCCATACATCCTAGACATAAACTTTCAATTTCTTCCCTCAAGATGACATTATAGGTCATTACATGTCAAAACAACTAGACACAAGGACAGCCCACCGCCCATACCATCACTCTGCTAAATGTATAATTCCCAGAACACTGTTATATGCCATAGGATGTCAAACCACCCAGTACGGCTGTATTAGTATCATCCTTCTCATCTGTCCTATTACCTATTTCCTTAGCTTCTTGTGACTATAACTTTGTTCTTTGTGCCTTATGATTTCTGTTGCTTGTTTTTAATTTACTATCTTATTATGATTTCTGTTGATTTCTTATTTAGTATCCTATGACTATCACTGAGTGCTGTATTTTATGACTTACGATGATTTTATGATTATGATCATGATTTATCACTTGTTGCTTCCATGTACACTGAGTGTTTATGCACTGGAGACAAATTC
Organism: Thermophis baileyi; assembly: GCA_003457575.1. Classification (NCBI taxonomy): domain Eukaryota; kingdom Metazoa; phylum Chordata; class Lepidosauria; order Squamata; family Dipsadidae; genus Thermophis; species Thermophis baileyi. The sequence goes on from QLTV01002833.1 coordinate 109,462, forward strand.
CTCGTGCGTCCAATCACATTTGGCCAATAAAGAATTATATTCTATTCTATAAACAAATTGATCATTAAAATTTACTGAAGTGTGTAAAATATTTCATAGACTGAACATTTTTTAAAAAAATAATTACTTTAATATATTCAGCCTTCAGAGACAAACTGAGTCAGAATCAGAAGCTTTCTGAAGAAAGTGGGTGACCAAAGTCCATAAGGAAACTGTGATTAAAACTCTTCCCATTTTCTAGGAGAAACATTGTTGTGTACATATCACACAATTATTGTCACTTTTTATCCTCTGTGAATGCTCCCAGTTAGATCTTTTGATGTCAATATGATACATCTCTGTAGTTTTCTTCTAAATAATAATAAAAATGATTTTCCACTGCCTTATTTGTTTATTTGTTTGTTTTCTGTGTTCATGTGGACAATTTGCTTAATAACATTGACTATACGTTTGGGGCCATTGTCCTGCTGCAGAATAAAATTGTGGCTAATCACATGCCTCCCTGATGGTATGGCATGATGGATAAGTATATGCCTATATTTCTCATTACTGAGGACATCAATGCTGATCCTGACCAAATCTCCAACTCCATTTTCAGAAATGCAACCTCAAACTTGGAAGGAACCTCCACCAATGTTTCACTGTTGCCTGCAAACCTTAATTATTTTGCTGCTCTCCAATTACCAACCTGCTACAGCCAAATCTTTCAAATTTTGACTCATCAGTCCAAAGCACCTGCTGCCATTTTTATTTTTATTTTTTTTGCACCCCAGCTCCTATATTTTCATGCCTAGTTGGGTCTCTTAGCCTTGTTTCCACATTGGAGTATGGATTTTTGGTTACAATACTTCCATGAAGACCAGTTTTATCTCTTGACAGTAGATAGGTATACCTGGGTCCCACTTATTTCTGCCAGTTCTATGATGATGGCACTGCTGGACATCTTCCAATCTTGAAGGGAAATAAAGCATGATATGTCTTTTTTCTGCTGCATTAATTTTCCTTAGCTAACCACTGCATCTACAGTCCTCAGTATTTCCCATTTCTTTGTGCTTCTTCCAAAGAGCTTGAACAGCACATCTTGAAACCCCAGTCTGCTTTGAAATTTTGCCTGGGAGAGACCTTGCTGAATCAGTATAACTACCTTTTGTCTTGTTCCTGTGTTCGGTTTGGTCATAGTGTATGACCTGTGACATGAAACTGTCTTCCACAACCTTTCCTTAGTAGCAGAGTTTGGCTGTTCCTCACCCAGTTTTAAGCTTTCTACACAGCTGTTCCATTTCAGTTAATGTCTGTGTTTCAACTTACATATGAAATTGATGACCATTAGTGCCTGCTTGGTATAATTGGTTAATCATACACCTGACTCTAATCCTATAAAATCCCTGACTTTGTGCAAGTGTAAGAATTGATGCTGTTTTGAAGGCAAAGGGTGGTCACAACCAATATTGATTTGATTTGGGTTTCTTTTCTGTTAATTTACTTTCTATTTCATTAATTAATAAAAAATAAACTATTAAAATTTCCATTTCTGAAAGTATTATTAAGTTACACCATTTTTGCACAATGCCTAACAGTTTTGCATAGTACTGTATATTATGTGATTAAAATAATTTCATTCCAAAATGCCTGTTGACCGAAATTTTATATTTCCAACACTTAAAAGCTGGTAGTAAGTGAAGTAGTTTTCACTACTGTAAAGTGCTCTCTCCTGAAGTTTTGCAAATCAGACACCAGATTGTTTTTCTTTTCCTTTGTTTTTACCTTGTAGAATTACTGAGCTAAAATAATACAGTGTCTTGGGACATGCTTAAAAGATTACAGGAAACTTTACAGTCCACAATGATTTTATAACAGTGCCAACAGATAAACTATAGGGAAATGGAAAATAAATTAAACAAAATCTCATTGATGCCTCCACAACATAAAATCTTACTGATGATTGAACAAAAACAATAGGAAAAAGACAACATCTCTATGATTACAGGTGGTGAGCCATTTCTTTTTACTTTTTGGTGGGGGGGGGGGAGCAGGTATTGTTAATATTTTAAATTTTATACAAAGCAAAATACCCCTGGAATAGCTTCAAATTATTTTTGTAAGGCACTAGCGGTATTAAAAATATTTAAAAGAAAACATACAGAACTTTAAACTAAAACAAGGCAATTGATGGGTAAGGAGGCTGTGCTGTTACTCGGAAGACTGAATGTGGATTTACAAGCAGGGATTTAATGTAATTTCATGCAACGTTGACTAGTTTATCTTCATATAAACTAGAGGCAGTAGCCGGGTTGGCGGTGGAGTTCCCCAGTCTTATGGTACTGGGGGACTTCAACGCCATCACTCGGCGAATCCTCGGATTCGGCTCAGGGGTTCATGGCTTCCATGACAACCATGGACCTGACCCAAGTAGTTCAGGGTCCAACTCATAGGGGGGGACACACACTTGACCTGGTGTTCCTCTCAGGGCAGTGGAGACATGATCTGGAATTAAGGGGTATAGATGCTTCTCCCTTGTCATGGTCAGATAATTTCCTGCTGAGGTTAGACTTCAGGATGCTACTCCCCCATTGCAGAGAGGCGGAACCGATTAAATGGTTCCGCCCCAGGCACCTAATGGACCCGGAAGGGTTCCAAAAGGAGCTTGGGGAGATACCTGACTCCCTTGTCCACAATCCGGCAGAGTCCCTGGTGGCTGCCTGGAATAAGGCGGCATCGGGGGCACTGGACCGGATTGCGCCTCTGCGACCTCTCCATGGCGATGGATCCAGGAGGGCTCCCTGGTTTACCGAGGAGCTTCGGGAGATGAAACGCCAGAAGAGACGTCTAGAGCGACGCTGGAGGGCCAGTAACTCCGAATCTGACCGAACACTTTTAAGAGCCTTTATTAGGACTTATTTAGTGGCGATACGGGCGGCAAAATGTTCGCATTTTTCCGCACTTATTGCATCCGCTGATTCGCGCCCAGCTGCCTTATTTAGGGGGACCCACTCTCTCCTTAATGTAGGGAGAGTGGAGGAGCCCTTGCAGGGTAGAGCTGAGGAGTTTGTACAGTTTCTGACGGATAAAGTCGCTCAGATTCAAACGGACCTGGACAATTGGGCAATTCCGACCGAGATGATGGGGACAGGTCTTAGTATTATTGTGTGGGATGATTTTGAGCCAGTGACTGCTGAGGAAGTGGACAAGGCTGTAGGAGCGATGAGTTCCTCCACTTGTTTGTGTTCTATTGTGTGGGATGAATTTGAACCTGTGACTCCTGAGGAAGTGGACAAGGCTATTGGAGCAATGAGCTCCTCCACTTGTTTACTGGACCCGTGCCCCTCCTGGCTGGTTTCTGCCAGCAGGGAGGGGATACGAGGCTGGCTCCAGGCTTTAGTCAACGTGTCCTTGAGGGAGGGGTCCTTCCCGCAACCATTAAAGGAAGCGGTTGTAAGGCCCCTCCTCAAGAAACCTTCCCTGGATACAGCAGAATTAAAGAACTTTCATCCAGTATCCAACCTACCCTTTGTGGGAAAGGTTGTAGAGAAAGTGGTGGCATGTCAGCTCCTACGGTCATTGGATGAAACGGATTATCTAGACCCTTTTCAGTCTGGCTTCAGGCCTGGCTACAGAACTGAAACTGCCTTGGTCGCGCTGATGGATGATCTCTGGCAAGCCCGAGATGGGGGTCATTCTTCTATCTTGGTGCTACTTGACCTCTCAGCAGCTTTCGATACCATTGACCATGGTATCCTTCTGGGACGACTAAGGGAGTTGGGAGTGGGAGGCACCATGTTACGGTGGTTCTCCTCCTATCTCTCTGGTCGGTCACAGCAGGACAGAGGTCGACCCCTAGACCCCTCATTTGTGGGAGCCTCAGGGCTCGGTCCTCTCTCCCCTCTTATTTAACATCTACATGAAACCACTGGGTGAGATCATCCGACGGTGCGGGGTGAGGTATCAGCAATATGCTGATGATACCCAGTTGTATATCTCCACCCTGCGTCAGTTCAGTGAAGCGGAGGACGTGATGTGCCGGTGCCTAGAGGGTCTGGATGGGAGTTAACAGGCTCAGACTTAACCCAGACAAGACCAAGTGGCTGTGGGTATTGCCTCCCAAAGACTATGTCGACTGTCCATCCTTGGTTCTGGGGGGGGGGGAAATTGTCCCCCTCAGAACGGGCTTGCAATTTGGGTGTCGTCCTAGACTCGCAGCTAAAATTAGAGCAACATTTGGCAGCTGTAGGTAGGGGGACCTTTGCACAGGTTCGCCTGGTGCACCAATTGCGACCCTACTTGGATCAAGAGGCTCTCCTCACAGTCACTCATGCCCTTGTCACCTCACGGTTAAATTATTGCAACGCGCTCTACATGGGGCTACCCTTGAAGAGTGTTCGGAGACTACAGTTGGTCCAGAATGCGACTGCGCGAGCTGTCATGGATGTACCTAGGTACACTCATATTACACCAATACTCCGCGAGCTGCACTGGCTGCCTATTGGTCTCCGGGAACAATTCAAGGTGTTGGTTATTACCTTTAAAGCCCTATATGGATCAGGGCCAGGTTATCTTCGAGACCGCCTTCTGCCACATAGCTCCCAGCGACCGGTAAGATCCCACAGGGTTGGGCTCCTCCAGGTCCCGTCAGCTAAACAGTGCCGNNNGACGGAGGGCCTTCTCTGTGGCTCCCCCGGCCCTCTCGAACCAGTTACCTCCTGAGGTCCGGACTACCCCCACCCTGCTGGCCTTCCGGAAAGCGGTGAAGACCTGGCTGTTCCGGCAGGCTTGGGGCCGTTGATCTCGCTTCTGCAATTTGGCAAGATCCGGCCATGAAACGGTGTGTATGAGTTTTTCATTGTTTTTAAATGTTTTTATTATGTCTTTTTTTAATAGATTTTTATATTTTATTAAGTTTTTTTATATTGTTGTAAGCCGCCCAGAGTCCCTTGGGAGTTGGGTGGCATAGAAATATAAATAAACATAGAAATATAAATAAACAAACATATCTTCCCAAAATTAACTTAATAGAATGTTTTTAATACAGTTCCTGTAACTTTAGGGATATCATGATCAAAAATGGATCATGACACATCTGGGTTTCTACTCTTGGAATTCTCAAAGATTTGGAAGCTATGCATGGAAGACTATGCATGGAATTTTACTACTTATACTGTATTTAATGACAGTAACAAAGAACCTTCTCATTGTTATTGCAGTTGTTTTTGACCATCACCTGCACACGCCCATGTTCTTCTTCCTGGTGAATTTAGCCATGCAAGACATTGGTTCTATTACAGTCATTATCCCCAAAGCTATTTTCAATTCTCTTATGAATATCAGGTTTATTTCATATTCTGGGTGCATTGCTCAAGTTTTCTCATCAATCTTCTTCTTCAGCTATTGTATTTCCCTCCTTACTATTATGGCATATGATCGATATGTTGCCATTTGTAATCCTTTACAATATGAAATGATAATGAACAGGACAGCCTGCATTAAAATGGTTGGCAGTGTGTGGGTTGTCAGCTTTCTTAATACTGCATTACACACTATTGCAACATTTACTACTCCTTTTTGTTCTAACAGTATCAACCACTTCTACTGTGAAATTCCACATCTACTTAAAATTATTTGCTCTGGTTTATATGTAACTGAAATTGTAATTATAGTGTTTACTGCTATATTAGTAATGGGTTGCTTTTTCTTCATCGTTCTTACTTATGTGCAAATTTTCTCTGCTGTGCTTAGAATCCCTTCTGTTCAAGGAAGGGAAAAAGCCTTTTCCACTTGTCTTCCCCACCTCATTGTCATCACCATATTTTTGTTTTCTGGTTGCTTTGCCTACCTAAGGACCATATCTGACAGTCCTTCACACCTTGATTTCATAATTACGATAATGTATTCCATTATACCATCCATTTTAAATCCACTGATCTATGGCATGAGAAACAAGCAGATTAAAACTGTTCTTCTTAATTTTAAGTAATTTCTTTTTAAAGAAATATGAGCAATGTGATTATTGATTTATTTATAAAAATGTAAAGATAAATCAGAGAGCAACAGAGGTGAATTGTGATATAAGACATTTATTCCCTTAATTTTGTAACTTTATTTCATTTATAAAACATCTGTTTTAATGTATTTATGGACCCAAAATTGCTATACATTGGATTTATGACAACTGTCTCTTATATGACTTTTCAGCCTCAAGACACCAATAGTTAAATAGAAAAATGAGCTAAGCAAAAGATAGTAAAATATGATTGAATGAGATTGCAACTAATAGATAAAATTTCTGTAACAAAGCTGGTTTGGATATGCTTCTTAGAATATTTATTTTTATTATTCTTCAAGACTTATATTGGTATTTGGTAAATTGTTATAATTTTAGGAAATCCATGTGATGTGTTAATCACCCACATCTTACAGGCATATGTAGATAAAAAGACAAACATAATTATTCCTTGTACATTTATCATGTATTTTGAAGGTTTTATTCCCTTATTACAACTGTGTTAGTGGTTAATCGGTCTTCAAAATCCCTACGATCTAGTGATGAAATATATCTGTAAAATATTGTCATAGGGAAAATATTCCTTAAAAAAATAATGACTTAAAAAACCTGTTTTCTGGCCTTCCTCCTGAGAGAGGAAGTCATAACAGGAGAAAGTCATAAAGACCCATAACAGGCCATCTCTATATGACAAGACCAAATTAGATTTTTGCTATTGTATGCATTGCTAGAGGTATCCTAGTGCTGCACAATAAAGGGTTTTTAAAAATATGGATATTTTTATTGAGTTCAAAAATCTACTGGTAACAATGTGGAGACTTCAGAATACGTGTTCTTCTTATTTGATGTGGGGATGGCCCATCAGGAATCTAGCTGCCACTTTTTGAATGGCAAGCTATTTATAAGTGCCTGAGATTTATATAAGTACAAACAAATTTATTTATTTATTTATTTTGTCAAACATGTATATGATTACAGCAAAGTATAAACATTAATATGAGTATATAATAAGTACAAACATGGTTTTGAGTACATATTTTTCGAATACATGGGGACTTTAAGACAGGGACGGTAGGCACACTGGTGCACTTATGCACACCCCTTACAGACCTTTTAGGAATGGGGTGAGGTCAATGGTTTATAATACAAGTTACCTGGACCTGTCCTGAATGTCTACAAGATAAATGCCTTTGCAACTTAAAGTCTTTGCACCACTCCTCTTATCTTTTCAGAAAACCAATGCTGTTGGTTTGAATAAGCTGGTGGCAAAAGAAATGATTGCTCAGGCCACAATACCTACCCATATTGAAGACGCAGATGTTTTCTTAACACCATTATTGGCAGACTAGTAAAAGCATTTCATGCTTTATTGGGGTTTCATTGTTCTTCTCATGCAGAGTTATGGGATGATATAATGGTATCCTGCTAAACAAAATGTCCAAGATTTAGATATCAATCTAAATTTTGGTAAAATCAATAGTGGAAATGTAGTTATGAGGATATATTAAATCATCAGTGGAGGAGAGTCTGTTAGATCGATGGGATTAATTATTTGCTAATAACTTTACATGAGTATGTATACTACAGGAACTTATGCTTCATTATACAGTACTTCAGACAGGAAGCTATGAAGGGCCAACCCAGACTCTTATAATCTATTGAATGCAGTAAAGGATTTGTACCCATCTAATGTTCTACAAAATTTTTCAACATCCTGCATCATGTCGTATCAGAATGAAAGTACCATAATGCTTTAAAAACTCCTTTCCATCTGATACTACTTCATAAACAATTTGCATTCAAATTAAAGTGTATAAAGTATTTCATAAACTGAATATAATAATGTATTTAATGCAGACAGCCTTCAGAGGTAAACTGAGTCAGAATCAGAAGCATTCTGAAGAATGGGGGTAACAAAAGTCCAGATGGATGTTGAGATTAAAGTTCTTTCCAATTTCTAGGGAAACTCTTGTGTAAATATCACAACAATCATTTTCAATTTTTTATCCCCTGTGGATGCTCCTGGTTAGATTTGTGATGTCAATATGACACATCTCTGTAGTTTCCTTCTAAATAATAATAAACATGATTTTCCATTGCCTTCTTGTCAAAATGTATTTATTTGTTTGTTTGTTTGTTTTCTTTGTGTGCATGTGGAGAATTTGTTTATGCATTGTATTATACAATATAGAAAAGTGTTTTATCAAACTTGGCAACATTAAGAGAGATGGATTTCAACTCCCAGAATTTCCCAATCAGCATGTTTTGGAAATGCTGCTGTAAAAGTTGTACAGAGTAGGTAAATCTATAGGACTGTTGATATATATATATAAAAATACATTAATAAATATTTCACTTTTTAAAGATCTGCCAAAATTTCATTGGTGATACCTAAAAGTTTATTTGAAACTGTTGGTTTAAAAAAAGTTAGGTTTTTTTTGTTGAGGTTACTTCCCTATCCCTACTGCAACTCCTCATGGGCCCCCTTTGTCCCTGCCCCCTTCCCCCAAATCTAGTTTTCACAGCCATTTTATCTTTGAACCAATATAAGGTGATAGGAATCACCTTGTGCTATAATCATAGCAATCTGAAAGTTATTATAGACCAGTGGTTCACAACCTTCCTAATGCCGCAACCTCCTCCGCGCCACCGCAACCCCCACCCCTCCCCCTCCCCACACGCGATGAGGTGACAAAGGGGGCATGGCACCAAGATGGCAGGCTAGCGCGAGCTTAGGCAACCCCTGTGAAAGGGTTGTTCGACCCCCAAAGGGGTCGAGACCCACAGGTTGACAACTGCTGTTATAGACCCTGCCCTTTGAGTTAAAGTCAACTTAAGCAAAACTATTGCATACATAAAATGGGTTTCAGTAAAACATTTTAAAATAGGCTGAACAAAACAAAATCTCTTGTGACCCAATTAATACAATTTGAAAGTTATTATAATAACTGTTGTTTAGAGTAAAGCCAATGTAAAGTTTGAACTCCATTTTCAAACACATAATTTCATTAAATACTGATCATCTGAGAAATGAACTCCTTGGGGATAGTTACAGACATTCCATGGATGAAACTTGTTCTCATCTCTCTAGTGCTGCCAGGTCTGAGAAAATGGTACTCATAGTGTACCAGCTCATCTTGAATCCTGGTGCATCGAAAAGGAGTCTGATCTTTGAGTTCTTTTCACAGACTGCAAAGCGAAGGCAGCAGTATGGAAAATCAATCAAGAGTTGGTGAATTCCTTCTGCGTGGATTCCCTGACACCGAGGAGCTAAGAATAGTTCATATCATCACTTTTTTAGTAATTTATTTGGTGGCATTCACTGAGAATTTCATTATTATTACTGTCATTCTTTACAGCCATCAACTTCACTCACCCATGTATTTTTTTCTAGCCAACCTGTCCTTCCAAGATCTTGGCTCCATCTCTGTCACAATTCCTAAATCACTATTGAATTCTTTGATGAACACTGAAACTATTTCTTATTCTGGGTGTCTCTGTCAAGTTTTCTTCTTTGTTTTCTTTGTAATGTCTCATCTCTTCCTCCTTGGTGTCATGGCATATGATCGTTATGTAGCCATCTGCAATCCACTACATTATGAGATGGCAATGAGCAAAAGAGCCTGCATCCAAATGGCAACCAATGCATGGATGGTTGGCCTTTTCTACTCTACACTCTATACTGGAAATTTATTCACGGTTGAGTTCTGTTCCAGAATCATCAATCAATTCTTCTGTGACATTCCTCAACTACTCCAAATCTCCTGCTCAGATTCATATTTCATCGAATTCTGGACTCTCATCTTTGGTTCTTGTTTAGGATTCATAGAGTTTGCTCTAATTGCTTTTTCTTATGTGCAGATCTTCAGAGCAGTTTTTAAAATCCCATCCTCACAAGGAAAACAAAAGGCCTTCTCTACTTGCTTACCCCATCTCACAGTCATTTGTCTGTTTACGGTAGGTGGTACCCTTGCCTATTTCAGTCCAACATCTACCACCTCTTCAGCCTTATATCCATTTATATCTGTATTTTACTGTGTGGTACCACCACTGTTAAACCCACTCGTTTATAGCATGAGGAATAAGGAACTCAAAATGGCATTCTGGAAACAAATTCTCAATATTTGTCCTAATTTCTTGTGCAAAAATCATTCTTGGTTTCAACTATTCTGGTAAACTTTATGTAGATATGTTGTCATCAAAAACTCATACATTTCATGTCAATGTGTAAATTAAGCATATGTTTCTCATCCCTATGTATATTTTATCAAGATAGAAATTATTTTTACCAGGTATAATTTCTCAGTAAATTTGCGTATAATTGTAACATAAATCTCTTCCATTAAATATCCAATGTAATATAGATTGATTAATGATGCAGGATGAAAAATAATTAAGCATTACTATTTGATATACGTAAATATATATTTTGAATTATCTGTGTTGAATATAGAGAAGGGTTATTGATAATGACATTATTATTTTATGCTTTAAAATATGCATGTATTATTTTTTCTGTTTATTTTTTTAATGCTATGGGGAAAGTCTTACCATTTTGCTTATTATATGTGCATATAAATGGTGTGGTATATTGGTTTTATTGGTTTATTTTTTTTCTACAATCATTCATGTTAACTAGGTGGCCATGAATTGCCATGATGTTTCATTTATTGTGGAGATATTTTAGAGGACTTTGGCTGGCCAACAAATTTCTTTTGGTAAAACCTGTAATAGTCCATTGGGGAAAAGGGTGAAAAATGAGTGGGAATAAAATTTGCAGGATATTATAAATTATTTATTTATGCCGTAGATTTTAGGCAAGTAGGAAACCAAAATTATAGGGTAAAATAAGTTTAACAAATTTGTAAGTACATTATGCTCAATGAAGTGTCAGTTATACTGGTAAGAAGTACACAACATTATTTTAAAATAAATAAATAAATACAAACAATGCTTGTATTGAAATCTTAGTTCTTTCTAGTAGGATCTTTCCAGAAGAAAATTTCAAAATGTTAAATTATTATTATATATGCTCCCGGCTCAAAAGACAAATTTTGCCCAATATTTTCTCAGAATGTCAGATTGGGAAACTAAACTTGGGAAATATGCAGTAATGACAAAATTAACAATGTACATCAAGAGCAAATATTTGACAAAATAACAATGAATATTGTTATATTATCTTATAACAATAAGTTAATCTCACATATTTAGCATATGGTTTTTGAAGACTAAATATTTAATGTAAAATATTACCCAATTTTATTATATATTATAAATGTTTGATATAATCTCTTCTTCTTCTTCTTCTTCTTCTTCTTCTTCTTCTTCTCTTCTTCTTCTCCCTCCTTCTCTTCTTCTTCTTTCTAAGACTAATTGATTAGTCAATTATCTATATTGAACTACTTCTTCTCCTACTCCTCCTCCTCCTCCTCCTCCTCCTTCCACCTTCCCCTTTCTCCTCCCTCCTCTCC
>QLTV01002833.1:121142-138463 GCA_003457575.1 Thermophis baileyi
CTCCTTCTCCTCCTCCTCCTCCTCCTCCTCCTCCTCCTCCTCCTCCTCCTGCTCCTCCTCTAAAACTTTGTGCATATATTTTAGAAATAATGATAAATGCATCCATTTAAATATTAATGTTTAGAGTTATCTGATGGTTTTTGATTGTTTATTAAGATGACATGAGTCTACATTTATACTTTAATTAATTATTTAATAAATGAAATAATCAAATATTGAATTTTAATTATCACAATTGTAATTTCTCTGATTATTTACTGATATTTTATTTTCAGACTGCTATGTCCTATGAGATGGTTTGAGGTTAAAGACTGGCCCAAAAAGGGGGAACTAAAAGTCATTGATACAGCACATTCACCACCATGCCAATTTAGTTCTTTATATATCTATACCTTTGTTGTACACTGCCCAGAATTGTTGGATTACAAAGCTTGTAAAATATATACATACATTGGGGGGGGGATTGGAATTGACTTAGATGCTTTTATAACTGTAGCATGATCTTAACAACACTTTTAGTTTAAAGGGATGCCAAATGGTCCTATGTGCACACTCATGCATATTTTGAAATTCCTTTGCAAACACACAGTCTAGATATGACACACTCTCTCTCAATCTCTCTCTCCCTCTCTCTGTGTGTGTTTGCATTTGGTGACTGCTTGGACTAGTTCCTTCAGTTTTCTTGGTAGTTTTTCAGAAGCTGTCTCCTTCATAGAGCTGAGAGAAAATAACTGACCCAAAATCACCTATTTGGCTTTGTGCCTAATGCAGGACTACAATTCACAGTTATCCACTTTCTATGCCTTACCACTATGCCTAACTGGGTATCAGATATACAGTCATGTGAAAAACAAAGTACACCCTCTTTGAGTTTTATGGTTTCATGTATCAGAACATAGTAACAATCATCTGGTCCTTAGCAGTTCTTAAAAAGTAGGTAAATACAGCCTCAGATGAAAACACTGGACATATTACACCATGTCATCATTTATTTTACAAAAAGAAAGCCAAAATGGAGAAATCATGTGTGAAAAAGTAGGTATATCCTATGATTCATTAGCTTGTAGAACCACCTTTAGCAGAAAAAACTTGAAGTAATTATTTTCTGTATGACTTTAGCAGCCTCTCACATCATTGTGGAGGGATTTTTGACTCAATCTTCTTTACAACAATGCTTTGGTTCATTGAGGTTTAAGGGCATTTATTTATGCACAGCTCTCTTGAGGTCCCACCACATCATTTCAATTGGGTCTGGACTTTGACTGGGCCATTGCAACACCTTGATTATTTCCTTTTTTAGCCATTCTGCTGTAGATTTGCTGGTGTGCTTGGGATCATTGTCCTGTTCCATGACCCAATATCAGCCAAGTTTTAATGGTCAGGCAGATGGCCTCACATTTGACTCTATAATACTTTGGTATATAGAAGAGTTTATGGTCAACTCAGTGACTACAAGGTGCCCAGGTCCTGTGGCTACAAAACAAGCCCAAATAATCACATCTCCACCACCGTGCTTGATGGTTGGTATGAGATGTTTGTGCTGATATGCTGTGTTTGGTTTTTGCCAAATGTGGCATTGTGCATTACAGCCAAACAACTCTACTTTGGTTTTGTCTGTCCAAAGGACATGTTCCAGAAGTCTTATGATTTGTTCAGATGCAACTTTGCAAAGGAACTGTGCTGCCATGTTCTTTTTAGAGAGAAAAGGCTTTCTCCTGGCAACCTTTCCAACCAACCATACTTGTTCAGTCTTTTTGGAATTGTACTGTCAGGAATTTTAATGTTTAACATGTAACTTAGGCAAATAGAGTCTGAGATGTTGGATTTTTTGCAATTTCTCTGAGCATTGCATGGTCTGACCTTGGGGTGAATTTGTTGGGACATCTGCACCAGTAAGATTGGTGACTGTCTTGAATGTTTGTGAATAACCTTCCTCACAAATGAAACAAACAAAATGTTAGAAAGTTATGATATTTATGTAGTTACTTACCAAGCACATTTAAATTATATTAAAGTAACCAAAATATCTTTACAATCCCCAAGGCATGTCACAACCTTTGAGCACCCCTAATGTTTGGAAATTGAAAGTTGAATGTTGAATCTACAAAGAATCATGAACTTTAAATTGTTTGGAAATGAACAATTGCTTTTCTAAGATCATTGCTGATGTCTTTACTCTTTGACATATCTCAATGTTGGAGACCAGCAAACACCTACAACTTTGGCTTTTATGGAGGTAGTCACACTTGCTGATGATCAATTAATCAAGGGCACTTGATTAGCAGCACCTGGCTTAGCCTCTTTCTACATATGGAAGCAGTAAGCGTGTACTTACTTTTTCACACATGACATCTCCATTTTGGCTTCCTTTTTGTAAAATAAGTGACGACATGATGTAATATGTTATGTTATTTTTGTTCATCTGAAGTTGTATTTCCCTACTTTTAGGAACTGCTATGGACCAGATGATCTTTATTATGTCCTGATATGTAAAACCATAGAATGCAGAGAGGGTGTATCTTCTTTTTCACAGGACTGTAACTGTAGCTACCAACAAACAAATTGACATTTCAGTAGCTATGAGACAGAATGATCAGCAAGAAGCAATTAAAGAAATTTAGGAAGATATAGACCTAGAACAAACATTAAGTGAATGTGGAAAAAGACATTGATGGTAAGCATGGATAAAATCTCAGCTCATCAGTTACAAATGTTTTATTACTTGGAACATTATATACTGTGTTTTATGACAATATTTTTTGTTATTCTATATCTAACAATATATATAACAATGTCCTACCTGTCAATGACTACTTCACCTTCAACCACAACAATACACGAGCACACAATAGATACAAACTTAAAGTTAACCGCTCCAAACTCGATTGCAGAAAATACAACTTCAGCAATAGAGTGGTCAATACCTGACTCTGTGGTTTCATCCCCAAACCCCCAAAATTTTAACCTTAAACTGTCTACTGTTGACCTCACCCCATTCCTAAGAGGTCTGTAAGGTGCGTGCATAAGCGCACCAGCGTGCCTACCATCCCTGTCCTAATGTACCCTTTTATTTTTATTCGTATTCATTTCATGTATTCAAATCATGTTTATACTCTTATGTACTATCTAATATGTGTTTGACAAAATAAATAAATAAATAAATAAATACATAAATAAATAAATAATAAAAATAAATATCTGTGATAAAAATAACAGTAATAATAATAATAATCATTAGATACAGCACTGGAATAATGGAGTGAAATCAAGCAAAACTAAAAGTCCTGGATGGAAAGTGCAGAAAAATAAAGATAGTGAATCATGCCTTTCATCCATACTATTGTTGCAATGTTGACAGACTCTATTTACCAAGCAACATAAGTAGGTATGCAATGTCACAATTACATTAGATAATTGAAAAGAAAAAAAGAACATTGGAAGAATATCTTAAGGACAGTAAAAAAAGAAGCACTGAAGTTAAAATACTATGAGTTCTTAATGAATACTAGAAAGATCAAACTAGCCTTCAAGAAAGATCAAAGGAAGAATAGAAAAGAAATAGGGAATGGCATGGAAAACTATTATATAGTCAGTATTTTTTTTAAAGCAAAACACTGAACAAAAATATCTGACAATAGCTAAGATCATAAAAAATGAAGAAAGAGTCAGAGGGGATAATTCTGGCCACACAAGACCAAGGCTGAAGAATAAGTGCATAGAAAGCTAGAATTGAGAAGACAGCAACAGACAAATCAATGCTGATGAAACAGTTCACTGCTGCAAGAAGATTGCCACGCTTAGTACAAACAATGACATGACAAAGCAGCAACAATGATGCATTGGAATATCTGCAAGAAATACCAATTTCCTGAAAGCAGTAGCTTTCAGATAAATAGACAAAATAATAGAAAATGAGGAAGCTAAAATATTCTGGGACTTTGGAATTTAAACAGAGAAGCACCTGCTGCTTAACACTCCAGACTTATAATTGTCAGTAAGAAAACAATGTCTGGATAGTGGATATGGCACAGCGGTGGGTTGCTCCCAGTTCGGCCTGATTCTTAGAACCAGTAGTGGCGGCGGCAGGAGGCTCCGCCCACCCGCCTGGGACACTTCTGTGCAGAAGCGTCATGCGCGCATGAGCGCGCGCATGCGTGAACTGGTAGTAAAGGGTTTTAGAACCCACTACTAATATGGAAGTACCTAAAGACAACAGAAGAGAAGAGAAAGAATGGGAAAATATCATAAAATATAAAGATCTGGAAATAGAAGTAGAATGAAAAAACAAAACAAAACAAAGATTCTGTAACCATTAAAGGTTTGCCCTTCTGTGAAGTAGTATCCTGAGACCAAAAAAAAAAAGAGGAGAAATGCAAATCAGAAACTACAGAAAATTATAAAATTATAAAATAAAATATTATAATAAAATAAAATTATAATTTAATATAATTATTGTATATCTGAAACTGTTTTCAGAAACACACATCTTGTAGCCCAATAGTTCCACATGCCTATCATCTGTGCTAATGTAGACTTAAACTTACCCCACATTCTGTCACTAGATCAAGTGATTATTTCCCCTTTCCATGTTTACAAATTAATTGCTAAGTGTATTGATTGAACTGAAATCTCACATATTAATTTTACTTTTGTTTTTATGTTTCCATGTGAACAGGTATACATTTTTATACTTTATATTTAAAGAAAAAAACAGAGAATCAATAATTCATCAGTGAATTTCAGCTCAAGTTTTCAATAAATTGAGAACTTCAAGGATTTGCTTTTCCTGCAATAAATTGCAGGAATTGTTGAGATACTGCATGGAGTCAATGTTACTACACCAAACAACTACCCCTTCCCACATTTCCATCTAGTATTCAAGAATCTGCATTCCAGAGGCTATAGGGTTAGGTCTGTCCCAGGGAAGCAGGACTTTTAAGGACAATCACTCCAAATGGCTGGCATTCAGAGTATTAGTTGTATGACCCAATGTCAAAATTCAAAGGTCAAGAACCAGATGTTCTTTTGACAAGCACAAGATAGTAAATGACTATAAATACAGGGCAAGAGGGGAAGGTTGGGGGATGCTGTGTTGGCAATGGAAATCAAGGAAGGAAGCAATGAAGTTGAAAGGGCAAAGGCTACCACATAAAGGCAGGAAAAGTGCAAAATGTAGGAAGAAAAAAAATGTAAGAAGCCTACCGTCCCTGTCCTACTGTCCTATTGTCTTCATCTATCTGTATTCACTTTGATTATGTTTATGATTATACCTATACCTGCTATCTTGTACATGTTTGACAAATAAATAAAATAAATAAATAAATAAATAAAATGGAAAATTAAAAGGAAAAAAAGAGGGGAGAATGGAAATAGGAAGGCTGCCCATCTTATTACATAATTAGCTAATATTCTTTGTCCATCTTCTTCCTACCTATCTGCAAAATTCTGAAAAGTTCTGGGAAAATGCTTTGGCAACAAGACACTAGATAAGTTTCTCCTGGAATTTACAAAATATTTGGAACTACAAATTGAAATGAATGTTTTGATATTGAGGGCTGTCGAAACAGGTCTGTTCAGCAGAGTTTGAATTGGTTACTCACTGAATTCAAGGCCATCAGGGAATACCAAGACTGTAGTTTTGACTGGGAAGATGAAAATATTCTTGCTCAAAAAAAAAAAACATATTGGAAGAAACCACCCACATGTTTGCCCCAAAGCTGTATGAATGTGTCCAAGGATTGACCAGGTGTTGAAACTGACTCAAGGCTTTCTTTATTTTCCTCTTGAACTACAATGGAGTTTCCGCAGTTATGTAAAAATGAAGTAGGGCTAGGCAACATTTTAAATTTGATAGCAAATGGTTTTCAGAGTATTCATGAATGAGCATTATGGCACTAACTGTCAAATTTTTAAACAAAATGTGTCCAAGTTGTAAAAGACATTGTTTTCAGTCTTAATACTTTTGCACATTCATTCCCAAAGTTTGCAATCCAAGGGCAGTGGGACTATGTACATAAAAGGTACAGACATTAAAATATATGTGAAGATCAAATCAAACCACCCCTCAATGGATGCCTACAGAAATAAATTAGGGCTAAAAGCACAGTGATTTTTTTAAAGTTGACAATATGTGCCTCGAAGCAACTTTTCCTTTCAGATTCAAAGTCCAAGACAGCCTCAGCCTCCATTATGCTTAAGAATTTCTGAGATTCTTAATTTGAGGATAAAATGGCATTTAAAAATTCTTGGAAAACTGAGGTATTTATAGATGATACCCTATGGTACAGCAACTCCATTGCAAATAACTCAAAATTATATTTGTGCAAGATATGTTTAGACTTCCAAGAACATTTCCGTTTCAGTGAATTGTACTGGTCATATTATGTTATCCCTCTAAGAAGGAGACATGTGCTTCTTGAAAGCATCTATATTTATTTAATAGAATTTTAAAGGAAAAGAGATTAAATACATGACATCATTCTGAAATCATATTTAGATATGATATCCATTTTATTTTAAAATTGTGCAGAAAAATGTAAAAGTTGTATAACATTTTAAACACAAAATTAAAGTCATCTAAATAAAACAGTAATAAATAGTCAACACTGATACTGGAAATAATTATATAAAATAATGTTTAGGTTCTATGCTTTATCACAAAACATTAATGTACATTAACATATACTTACAATCAGATAATTTATTGTTGAAATTTAAATGGCAATTCTGGGCCATTTTTTGTGAGAAAGCATTAATATATATTTCACTCATCAGACATGCAAGTCAAATATCTTTTTTTAATTACAATTTTCCTAGAACATGTATAAGCAACTGTAACTGTTTATAAGTGTAGCTGAAACCGAGAATTATTTTTGCAGAAGGGATATGAACATATACGGAAAATTAGTTTCCAGAATTCCATTTTGAGCTCATGGTTCCTTATGCTGTAGATCAGAGGGTTTATGAGTGGTGGTACCACACTGTAGAACAAAGAAATCAAGAGATCTGATGTTGATGGGGAACTGTATGTGGGTCTCAGGTATGCAAAGGTTCCACTAACAATAAACAGACAAATGACTATAAGATGGGGCAAACAAGTAGAGAAGGCCTTTTGCTTCCCTTGAGTAGATGGGATTTGCAAAACCTCTCTAAAAATCTTAACATATGAAAAGACAATCAGAGCAAAAAGAATGAACCCTACACAAGAACCAAAGATAAGTGCCTGTTCTTCTGCAACATAAGAGTCAGAGCAAGAGATCCTGAGCAACTGAGGAATTTCACAGAAAAACTGATTGATAATTCTGGAACAGAACTCCACTGTAGATAAATTTCCAATATAGAGAACTGAATAGAAAAGACCACCCATCCATGCACTGGTTATCATCTGGATGCAGACTTTTTTGTTCATTACCATCTCATAGTGTAAAGGATTGCAGATGGCTACATAACGATCATATGCCATGACAACTAGGAGGAAGAGATGAGACATTACAAAGAAAACAAAGAAGAAAACTTGACAGAAACATCCAGAGTTAGAAATAGTTTCAGTGTTCATCAAAGAATTCAACATGGACTTGGGAACTGTGACAGAGATGGAGCCAAGATCTTGGAAGGATAAATTGGCTAGAAAAAAATACATGGGTGAGTGAAGTTGATGGCTATAAAGAATGATAGTAATGATAATGAGATTCTCAATGAGAGCCAGCAAATAAATTAGTAAAAAAATGATGACATGAAATATTCGTAGCTCCTTAGTATTGGGGTATCCACGCAGTAGGAATTCATCAATCCTTGACTGATTTTCCATAGTGCTGTTCCTGCTGTGCAGTCTGTGGAAAGAACTCAACAATCACACTGCTTTCCATGCATTAGGACTCAAGCCAGACTGAAATATTTTGAAAATCATTTTCTTCATCTTGGCAGTGTAAGAGAGAAGGAAACAAAGCTTTATCTATAGAGTATTTGCAATTATTCTCAAGGGGACTCATTTTGCAGAAACCTAGTTTGGTTCAGGAGCTCTGAGGTATATTAGGTATGTGAGAAGAAGTTTGGGCTTTTTGTTTACACTGGATTTAATCCAAAGACAAAAGGAGTAAATTTGTTTTTTGGGTGGTTTTAATTATTTAATTTTAATTGCTTCATTGTTTATTCTCATGGATAATAGGGCCTGAATACAACACATTCTGTTTGGGCATTCTAAATGAAACTGGTAACTGCCTTTAGGTGCCATTGATGGGGCAATGCTATATGCTTTTCTTGGAATATGAAGTTGATTATAGAACACAAACTTGCATTTTAAATTGCTGCATTTATTGCTCCTTCCTTCCTTCCTTCCTTCCTTCCTTCCTTCCTTCCTTCCTTCCTTCCTTCCTTCCTTCCTTCCTTCCTTCCTTCCTTCCTTCCTTCTCCTCTATTATAGGAAGGAAGGAAGGAAGGAAGGAAGGAAGGAAGGAAGGAAGGAAGGAAAGGGAAAATGGAAATAAATGAAAGACTACATACAGTATACTTGCTTTATAAATAATGACTGAGGTGGTCAGTATGAGATTCTAATGAATCCATTGTGTTTCAAGTAGTTTTCTGAGAACTTTTCAGAGTTTTACAAAGATATGTTTATATGGTCTTTCAAAAAGGGATTGGCAAAGTTTTGCTGAAAGGAGTTGCACATAAATATCTGTGGAGATTCTCAATTATCCATGTCATGGTTGCCCCAAAGGTGATTTTCCAAAAGGCAACTAGACTTAGTTGTTTTTTTCCCCTTGAAAATGTTTTGCTTCTCATCCAAGGAGCTTCTTCAGTTCTTTTTTCCCCATAATAATATTTAGTTTATTCATGGAAATTTAAAATACAAAATACCAAAATATTTTTAAAAAGAAAAAAATGTAACAAACAAGATATTAAAATGAAAAAGTGTCTTAAAAAAACATTAACACATACAATAGCTGCTCAAATTGGAAGAGGCCCTCCTGAATTCTCCAATGTTTACTATCACCTATAATTCCTCCCATGATCCCATCTCACATTTACCCCTGTTTCATGATAATATTTTTCCCCAAACATAATTGTTTTGTTTTTACTTGCTGCTTTGTTTTAACAACTTCTTCCTCACTTGTTCCTCAGGAAATTCCTATTACAAATGGACAATTATTTTTGGACATGTGATAAATATTCTTTCAAATGAGACACATTTGTTTCTTAACCTCCTTCAGTCTATGCTCAAGTTGACATTAGACACTTTGACTTGAACATTTCTTTTATTTCTGATTATCAGCTTATATTTATACTGTCAGCAGTTGACCACTTTGGCTTCTACATGATAATAGCCAACTTTGGGGAAAGGATTTGGTTTCTAAAATTTTCTGGTTTTTTGATTCAGAATGCTGACTTTGTTTCACCTTGGCCCATTCTTCTATCCTCTACTATTGTTACCATTACAGTAAAAATCATTCTCATTGGCTTGACTATGAACTTGCTAATTTTTATGCTAAATGTGCTGCACTCCCGTTTCCTATGTATTTTTTAAAAAAAATATCTAGATCCAGGTTTGATTGAAATATGGAGGGAGATATTCATTCCCATGGACTTTTTCAGGCTCCATATGTTAATCTAGTTCTTCCATTTTCCTTCTTGCCCATGTATTCCATTTTAATAGACATGAGGACAGAAGGGAAATATGAGTTGAAACTGGAAAAAGTAATGATATATGGGAGATTGATTGATTGACTTGGGATTTTAATGTGCTTTTTGGCAGAAAGTGAGATAACAAAATAGTGTACTGAAATAGAAAATCTCCAAGAATTGTAGTAAATCCAATTTTATTTAATGGAACAGATTCATAGAGATTAGCAGTGAAGATACTTAAAATCATAAATATGTGAATCTCTATGGATGAATAAGAGTAGGATTTAATTATTTACCAATAGCATTGCATACACATATATGTAAAACACATTTGATTTGAATTATATAATGCTAATCAATTATTTAATAAACTGCTTAGCGCAACCAAGGCGTTTTATTCATGTAATAGATTGTAGAAACATTCTTCCATTTGAAAACACTCAACTTCCTCCCTGATGTTATCATTTTAAAAAAAAGGTCAAAACATTTTTTCCCATAAAACATGAGTACTTATTTCAGGAAAAAGTCATCATCCAAATTTACTATGGTTTAGAAAATAAGCTTTTAAAATGGCTTTAAACCTATATTTAACCTTCAAAGACTAATTGAGTTTGATTCAGGGTTACCTGCAGGAGCAGGTCCAAAACTCAACAAGTAGATTGTGAATATGTAATTAAAGTTCTCCTTTTTACATTTATCACAATAACTATCTTGATTCTTTAACCCCATGTGAATACCACTGGTTTGATTTCTGGTGGCTAGATGACAAATCCATGTAGTATACTTCAAAAGAATATAAAAAGTGATTTGTTTATTTGTTTACTTATTTAATTTATATAGTTGCTCATCTCACACTTGTGATTCCTTCCTTCCTTCTTTCCTTCTTTCTTTCTTTCCTTCCTTCTTTCCTTGGAATTATCTGAAATAGTTTATGCTCTCCTGCTTAAGCAGGGGGCTGGACTAGAAGACCTCCAAGGTCTCTTCCAGCTCATTCATTCTATTCTAATCTTCACTGCTAAATCTAAACTTTAGCAGTATCTTCACTGCTAAATCTCTATGAATCTGTTCCATTAAATAAAATTGGATTTACTACAATTCTGGAGATTTTCTATTTCAGTACACTATTTTGTTATCTCACTTTCTGCTAAAAAGCACATATCAAGGTTGATGGGTGCTACCTAGGTCTTCCTTGTTCAAATAATTCAATTGCTTTGTCCAGCTATTTGCCTAGTCTCTATTTCAATTCTTCATGGCCAATGTGGAAATACTTTGGATGTATGTATGTGTGTATATATGTATGTATGTATGTATGTATGTATGTATGTATGTATGTATGTATGTGAGAGAGATGAGTAGATCTCCATTTCCCAAATGGATTTTATTTTTAAAATGGAAGTGAATATAGTAAATCTCTTATGCTACAATTAAAACCACCTGAAAGAAATATCTAGTCCTTGTTCTTTGGATAAAAACCAATATAAACAACAAATCCAAGCACTTTATGTACCTAACTATGCTTTTGAAAAATTAGTCCCCTCGAGCATAATTATAAGTATCCCATAGATGAAACTCTGTTTCCTTCTCTCTCAAATAGCCAGATCAGTGAAAATTGTTTTCAAAGTGTTCCAGTACACCACTTGAATAGTGGTGTATGGAAAAGAGTCTAATTCAATGTTAGTTCCACAGAATGCAAAGCCTGAGAAGTACAATGGAAAATCAGACAAGAGTTGATGAATCCTTTCTGCATGGATTCCCTGACATTGAGAAACTTTGGATATTTCATGTTATCATTTTTTTAGTAATTTATTTGCTAGTCCTCATTGAAAACTTCATTATCATCACTGTCGTTCTTTATAACTATCAACTTCACTCACCCATGTACTTTTTTCTAGCCAACTTATCTTTCCAAGATCTTGGCTCCATCTCTGTCATAGTTCCCAAGTCCATGCTGAATTCCTTGATGAACACTGAAGCTATTTCTTATGCTGGGTGTTTCTGTCAAGATTTCTTCTTTCATTTTTTTATGATATCTCACCTCTTCCTCCTTGTTGTCATGGCATATGATCGTTATATAGCAATTTGCAAGCCATTACATTATGAAACAGTAATGAACAAAAGAGCTTGCATCCAAATGGTAATTAGTGCCTTGATTAGTGGTCTCTTTTTTTCAACACTGTTTTCAACACATACAGGAAATTTACTCACATTGGATTTCTGTTCCAGAATCATCAATCAGTTCTTCTGTGAAATCCCTCCGTTGCTCAAGATCTCTTGCTCTGACTCTTATGGTGCAGAAGAACAGGCACTTATCTTTGGTTTTTGTGTAGGGTTCATTCTATTTGTTCTAATTGTGTTTTCATATGTTAAGATTTTTAGAGCAGTTTTGCAAATCCCCTCTACCCAAGGGAAGCAAAAGGCCTTCTCTACTTGTTTACCTCATCTTATAGTCATTTGTCTGTATGTGGCAAGTGCTACCCTTGCTTATTTCAGTCCAACCTCTACCTCTTCTTCAGCATTACATCCATTTATCTCAATATTTTACTGTGTGGTACCACCAATCATGAATCCACTGATCTACAGCATGAGGAATAGTGAACTCAAAATGGCCTTCTGGAAGCTAATTCTCCATGTTTGTCCACATTCCTTATGCAAAAATCATTCTCAGATTCAGCTACCCTGATAAACAGTTCCAGTTGTCTATACATTTTTTAGGATCATTTACATTCCATGTCCAGTGGGTGAATTGAATGTTTTTGCTTGCTCAGAAATAAATATTATTTGATTCTCCAGGAATCATCCCTCAGAATTGCCATTTAAATCTCAATGATAATTTTTCCCATTGTAAGTATATTTTAATGTAAATGAATGTTTTACGATATAGCATAGAACATAAAAACATTGTTATTTGATGTAATATAATTATTGTCTTTATTGTCTGTATATTACTATTTTATTTATATAATATTCATTTTTGGGTTTAAAAAGCTATGCATATATTATGTTTTATGCTAAATTTTAAATGATATAGTTCATGTATTTAAATATAATTCCATAACAGTATCGTGATTTTTTAAAAATTGTTATTATGATTATTATTTTGCTTTTTTCACACTCCTGCATCCATTGGAAGATCTTGGCAGAGAAACAGGTTTCTTATGACAGAACATTTGTGCTCTTAATTTTGGATGCATATATTTTAAACATTTTATGTCTGCATTTTTAAGTGGTAGTCTCTGAATTTAATGTATCAAGGAGACTTTTCTGTTTGAGTTTTCAGACAAGCAGTAAGCCTGACAAAAGTGAAGTGCAGCACTACTTAGGAGCACTACTCAGGTGACCCTGAGGACACAGATAAACCAAGTGCTTCAATGACCTGCTAAAAGGATGCAGATTACCAGCTGTCTGCAAAGAACATAAATCCTTCCATTCCCTACTATCCTGTCAGAGCTGAAGAAACTTCTTGGATGAGAAGCAAAACACCTTCAAAAGAAAAAACAAGAAAGTCCAGTTGCCTCCTGAAAAAGCACCTTTAGGACAATGGTTGCTGGAATTGTGTATGTCTAGTTTAATGAAAAGAAGGACTATAACAATGTTCCATTAACTCAGGCATTGCTACAAAGAAGAGGGGGTCAAGCTATTCTCCAAAGCACCTGAAGGCAGGACAAGAAGCAATGGATGGAAATTAGTCAAGGAGAGAACATACCTAGAACTAAGGAGGAATTTCCTGACTGCTAGAATAATTAATCAATGCAATGACTTGCCTCCAGAAGTTGTGGGTGCTTCAATACTGGAGTTATTTAACAAAAGATTGGACAACCATTTGTCTGAATTTCCTGCCTGAGCAGGGGGTTGCACTAGAAGACCTCCAAGGTCCCTTCCAATTCTGTTATGCTGTTAAATCTATGTTTGAAACACCCCACGCCCCAAAAAAAAACTTCACTGGGCTTTTAGTCTTGATTTATTGTTGTAGACATTCATTGATCTCAACTTGCATTTTAATATCTATATCTTTGTTACACACTATCCTAGTTTTCCTAATTTTAGGAAATGAATATGCAGCAATTTTGGGATTAGGATGTATTCTTCAATTTCAACATATTTGGCTCAAAGAGTTGCCAACCAGTGTGGACATTCATGAATACTCTGAAATACTATTTACTTTCACGTTCAAAATGTTGCCTAGTTCTAATTCAGTGTGACATCTTTCTATTATTTTATTCATAATATAATTGGGACAATTTCACTGTAATACAAGAGTATAATAAAGAAATCCTAAAGTCAGTTTTAACTCCTGGTCACCATTTGTACACAACCATGCAAGCTTGGGGCAAACATGAGGACTATTTCTTCCAATATGTTATTTTTTAAAAAACTAGGAATCTTTTCATCTCTTAGTCCAGACTATAGTTTTGGTATCAAACCCCATTGAGCTTCCAAATGTAGGCAATTTTGTGGACTGCCATCAATATCTCAGCATTCACTTTAATTTGCAGTTCCAAATGTTTTGAAAATTCCAGAAAAAAACTATCTAGTATCTTGCTTCCAAACGATTTCCCCAGAACATTTCATTACACAGCTTACATAAAAAAGACAAGGAGTATTACCTATAAGATATACAGTCATCCTATTTTCATTCTCCCTTTTTACCATCTTGTATACTGGAAGGAGAAGAGAGAAGGGGTAGTTGCTTTGGTGAGGTAAACTTGTCTCCATGCAATATCTCAACAAGTTTTCTTGCAATTAATTGCAGGAAAGTTGAGGTTCCCAATTTACTGAGAATTTGAGCCAAAGATCAGAGATAAATGACTGATTTTCCATTTCTCATTAAGTTATTTAAATGTATGCTTTTCATGTTGAAAAATAGAAACAATGGTAAAACTAATAGCTGAGATTTTAGCCCAAACCATACACTTAGCTAATAATCATGCAAAGAGGAAGGAAGGAAGGAAGGAAGGAAGGAAGGAAGGAAGGAAGGAAGGAAGGAAGGAAGGAAGGAAGGGGTTTTTTGCCTTGTGATGCCTGTTTGATAGGGTACCTGAGCAGGAGGTGGACTAAAAAACTTCCAAAATTCCTTCCAAGTCTGTTATTTTGCATTCTGTGTTCTGATCAAACTAGCAATATTTTAAAATTATTTTGGAGTAAATGTCATTGCTGTATGATATTTGAAGAGATCTTGCAGATCTTATCTAAACACAAATGGAACCATAACTTCACAATATTTTGTGGAAGGAAACACACAAGTAAATTGGATTTGAGATTTAGTGAAAAGCATAACACTGTCCCACTGAATTTCTGGTGTGATTGTTATCTCACCAGTCCCAGAAAATCTATATATAGCAATAGCACTTAGACTTATATACTGCTTCACAGTGCTTTGCAGCCCTCT
This sequence comes from Thermophis baileyi, assembly GCA_003457575.1. NCBI lineage: Eukaryota > Metazoa > Chordata > Lepidosauria > Squamata > Dipsadidae > Thermophis > Thermophis baileyi. The sequence goes on from QLTV01002833.1 coordinate 136,147, forward strand.
CCAAGCAATTTACAGAGTCAGCATATTGTCCCCAACAATCTGGGTCCTCATTTTACCGACCTCAGAAGGTTGGAAGGCTGAGTCAACCTTGAGCCAATGAGGATCAAACACCTGGCAGTCAGCAGAATTAGCCTGCAATACTGTATTCTAATGACCATGCCACCACAGCTCTATATGCTGTGAAGTCCTTTTTTTTCTCCTTTTTGCAGGAACATCAACAATATGTTTGAATAATCTTAAAGGACTTCTCATATCACAATGGACTCAGAATTGGCCTTGATATTCACAGGTAATGTACATTATATTACATAGCCATCTATTTAAAAATCATGTTAATCAATAAATTTAGGATAGTCCTCGACTTACGACTACAATTGAGCCAAAAAAATATGTTTCTAAGTGAGACAGTTGTTAAGTAATTTTTGCCCCATTTTACAACATTTCTTGTCAAAGTTGTTAAGTGAATCACAGCAGTTGTTAAGTTAGTAACATGGTTGTTAAGTGACTTTTCCATTGACTTTGCTTGTCAGAAAATTGCAAAAAGTGATCACATGATCCCGGGACACTGCAACATCATAAATATGAACCAGTTGCCAAACATCCAAAATTTGAGGATTTTGCATGGGGTCATAAGGATGACAAATGGTCATAAGTGACTTTTTTCAGGTAGATGCGCAGTTCCAGGCTTTCTCAAAAAATGTCAAAAGACATAAAGGTGCATTTCCAAAATGCACCTTTATTTATTTATTTTTTTCCTTGAAAAAATATCTTCATTTTCTTGGATGAGAATTGAAATGTTTTCAAGAAAAAAAAACACCCCAAAAAAGTTCAGTTGCCTTTTGGAAAAGCATCTCTGGGGAAACCATGACCTGGATGATTGAGGATCTCCGTAGACAAATGACCAGAGAAATTTTGAAAGAGCAGCTTTGAGGTTCTTGTTTGTCATGCTGTAGATTACTGGATTCATCATGGGTGGAATAATATAATAAAATATTGCAATCAAGATCTGATGGTCTGTTCGAAATGGGCCTTAGGTAAGCAAATAAAACAGTAAGCAACAATATGGGAAAAAACAGTATGGTCTGATAGGCAAGTGGAAAAGGGTTTTTTTTTCCTTTCCTGAACTGAAGGAATTTTTATAACAGCAGAGAAGATCTAAACATAGGTAATGACAATAAATATGAAATAACCAAATGCTAATGTAGAACTGAACGATACAACTCCAATTTCAGTTATGTATGATCCAGCGCAGGCAATCATAAATAAATATGGAATTTCATAATAAAACTGATGGATAATGTCAGAGCAAAAAGGAATAATGAAAGTTTCAACAGTGTTCATTACAGAATTGAGAAAGCTGGCTATCCACACACAATTAATCATTTTGGTGCAGGCTGTCCTGTTTATTATGATTTCATAAGGGATTGCAGATGGCAACATACCGATCATAGGTTATGAAATCAGGAGGGCCACATAAAGCCCATAAAGAAAACAAACAAGAAGACTTGAATAATACATCCTAAGTAAAAAATTTGTCTTTTATTTGTAAGGTAATTAAAAATGGCTTTGGGAATAATGACTGAAACTGAACCAATGTGAAGGTGGTGGTCAGAAACAACTGCAATGATGATTAAAAGATTCCCTGTTCCCTGTTAAATATAGCATCAGTAATGAAGCTACATATATAATATGTAGCTCCCAAAGCTTTGAGAATTCTATGAGAAAAAATGTGTGTGATTATGCATTTTTAATCATGAGAATGTTATCCATAGAAAAAAGGAAAGAGCAATTAAATATTTTCTGTGCAATGCATTTGAATACCTATGAATATATATATATGAATGGTCACTAGCCACAGTCATCCCTATCTTCAAAAAAGGAGATCCCAGCAACGTCGAAAATTACAGACCAATCTCATTATGTTGCGTCACCTGCAAAGTCATGGAATCAATCATAAACCAATCCATTACCCTCCACCTAGAAACTAACAACCTACTTTCTAACAAACAATTTGGTTTCAGGAAAAAATTATCCTGTAATCTGCAACTCCTACACTGCAAAAACATATGGACTACACAACTCGATCAGGGTAAAGCAATAGACGCAATTTACATAGACTTTTGTAAAGCCTTTGATTCAGTGGTACACGACAAACTACTTGTGAAACTAAAATCGTATGGCATCTCTGGACCCCTACATGATTGGATAACTGCGTTCCTGTCAAACAGACAACAAGTTGTTAAAATAGAGAGTGCACTATCAAATCCTGCACCTGTCAATAGTGGTGTCCCTCAAGGCAGCGTTCTAGGACCAACAC
>QLTV01002833.1:144672-158414 GCA_003457575.1 Thermophis baileyi
TCCTTCCTTCCTTCCTTCCTTCTTTCTTTCTTTCTTTCTTTCTTTCTTTCTTTCTTTCTTTCTTTCTTTTTCTTTCTTCTCTCTCTCTCTCTCTCTCTCCCTTTCTCTTTCTTCCTTTCTCTCTTTCTCTTGGTGGCAGGAGAAGGAAGAAAGTCCTCTGGGAGGGAGGGAGGGCGGCCCGGCCCAGCAGCGGTGCATGCGTCCGCTGTCATGGGCTGGATGCGGGGAGCGGGACCCGAGGCAGAGGGCAGCTTCCATCAGGCCCGGTCCAGTGGAAAGAGCAGCCCCTCCTAGACTTTCCCTAGATTTGTCAGTACCTTTGGAGATCATATTTAGAGCTTAGGACATGTGAGTGAGTTTATCGCTCTGCCTTCGGGCAAGAGATCTGGCTACAAGCAGCTGCTGCGCCCTCCATCTTTAGTATGCCAATTCAAATTTCGGCTGGCTCTTCCCTCAGGGAGAGTGAAGAGAGTGGGGGCAGCTCCTTTGAACTAGCATCTTCTTGTCGTTTGTTTGCGCAGGGGCGGCCTATTCTTGTAGCCACTCTATTTTGCTGGTTTTTCAGTGCAGCTGAGGCCATCAGCCTTCAGCACAACAACCAAAGTCACCAGTCTCCTAATTGGGGTGTTCTGGGTGCGAGGCGCTTTTCAGCGCAACCGGGGGCACCAGCCTTCAGGGGCACCAGGGAGCCCTTGGCCGTCTGCAGCGAAGACATGCTGGTGCTGCCACCGTGCTCACCCATCTCGGGCATCTAAAAAGCCGAGGAGGAGACATCCAGCTGCCGCAGGCAGTTTCTGAGACTTCAGTCTCAGAAGTGAAACTGGCGATGGATGCTCAACCAGCGAGCGCAGCGTGGGGTGCCTGATGCTCCCCTCCTTCCCATCACCACAGCTGACCCTATTGCCAGGCAGGAGACCCCCCCCAACCAACCTTCTCTCTCTCTCTCTCTCTCTCTCTCTCACACACACACACACACACACACACACACACACACACCTGGTCTGAGCAGCGGCGGCAGCAGGAGAAGGAAGAAAGCAAGTGGCCCCTCTCAGTGCCGGCACCGGCCCCCCTCTCAGGCCCAGCGCAAAGGGCCAGCCGGCCAGCAGGAAGCAACTCTCTCCAACACAAAGGCTGGATTCCCGCCGCGAGCAACAAGAAAATCGAATCGGTCCTCGGATGGGATGGGGAGGGTTTCTCTTCCTTCCTCATAAATTAAAAACCCACAATTGCCAATTTGAAGATGGAGATCGGGGGGGCGGGGGGCAGCCCAATAGTTCTCTCTGCTTTTGCACATGTTAGAGCTGCGCAGGAGGTGGAGGAAGAGGGGGGCTTGCTGCACAAAAGCCCCAAAGGCCATGCAAACCTTCTGGTGAGCTTGCAAAATGAACTCAATGAACCCCACAAGGAGGAGGAGGAGAAAGTTGTGGTCACCTTTCCTTCCTTCTTGCCACTCTGAGCCCTTCCCAGCCTCGAAGCTCCACACCCCACACCAACCCACGCTCAAATAAAGCCTCGCTGAGCGGCTCTGCCCCCACTGCAGCCGCGCAGGAAAATTCCCTGGTGAGGTGCAGTTCCAGAATGGTGGAGAGCCCAGGCAAGCTTGCCTGGGCTCTCCACCATCCCGGAACTGCACCGCGCTGGGGAATTTTCCTGCGCGGCCGCAGTGCCGGTACCAGCAGTGGCAGAGCACACCCTGCCTTCAGGACCCGAGGTGCAGCGGGTCTTCCTCCCCCCCCAGCCAGTGTCAGCCTTACCTTCTGCTGCTGCTGCTATGGGGCTGAGTCTGAGAGCGGCAGCAGTTGGCCAAAGGCCCCGTGGAAGCAAAGCGCGCCAGGCCCAAAAGGCGGGAAATGGCAAGTGGATGTCCTGGGGCTGCTGCACATGCACACCGCATCTCCCGCAGCCCTCTTCTGGTGCCGACTCGCGTCCTACCACATGTGCAGTCCCAGGACATCCGCTTGCAGGGTGAGCAAGTGGCGACCTGGGGACCAGTTCGGGGGCATGGCCAGCCAGCCATCGCTGCCAGTTTGGTGAACCACTGGCAGACGTCACTACTAATACACCCGAACTGGTCTGAACCGAGAGAATTTCACCCCTGGTTTACCCCCTTCTGGGTGGTGCACAGACAAGACTTTGTTCCCATACTGGAATATCCTCGAGAGACCCCTACTCCTATTGGCCCACAAGAATGGGTAGATACCCTGCCGGGGGTGTGGGGAGCAGTGAAAATTGCCCTGCAGAAAGCCGCAGAGTCCCAGAAGGTGCAGGTAGATAAAAAATGGGTTGCACAGAAGCTGTTCCAGATGGGGGAGAAGGTGTATCTGTCGACCAAGTATTTAAAACTAAAGGTCCCCTGTCAAAAACTGGGCCTGAAGTTCCTGGGCCCATTCCCCATTGTACGGGCCATTAATCCTGTAACGGTGGAGCTCAAGTTATCCTGGTTGCTGGGTAAAGGCACCCAATATTTCACAGCAGTTTGCTGAAGATGGTGAGAGAAGGCCACACTCAGCCACCAGCGGTTGCACTACCAGAACCAATGGAGGTGGAGGGAGACCCATGACGTGATAGACAAAGTGTTGATTTCCCGACAACATCGGGGTCTGTTGCAGTATCTGCTTTGGTGGAAGGGCTATCCCCTCACAGAGGTCTCATGGTTGGCAAGTACGGATATGCAGGCAGACAGGCTGATTACCAAGTTCCATAAGAAGCATCCCCACAAACAAGGTGGGGGTGGGGAAGATCGAATGCGATAACATGATAACTCACTGACTCTGCTTGCTGTCTTCTTGGTATGGTCCTGGTGAGGGGAGCCGCCTGTCAAACCCTGTCATCCGGAGTTTGCCATGATGGGGTGGGATGGGGTGGCACTGATGAAGGGGGGTGTTGGAACCGTAGTGATGGAGCAATGGAACACTGGTGATGGGGGGTGTAGGGAAGGCTGCAGAGGTGATGGAGGCAGTGACAGGGCTCAGCTGCAAAGCGGGTTGGCGTGGCAATGTGAGGATAACCACCGGCAGGGATCAGAAGCTCCAAGTGACTTCCAGCTGTTCCTGCCCAACAATCAGCTGGTCCAGGGCAAGGAATGGCTGGGCGGAACCCCGCCAGCTAGGCTAACTCATGACTGACAACAGGGTGAGGCCAGCCAGAGGGAAGAGGGCATGGCTCACCTTGTTAAAGCGTGCTGCGAGGCGGAAGCTCCCAGTGCTGACTTTGCATTTTTACAGACTGCTGTTTTGATACTGCTAGAACTCATTGTGTGCCAGAGTGCGGCTGAGTAAAGCCAGTTAGCCTACAAGTATGTGGCGTTTTCATACTGGTTTAGGTCTGGAGCTCGGACCTCTGAGAGTCAATTTCCTTTGGCAATATTGAAACACACATGTAAAACTCACAAGAATACAATGATATTTTCAAACATCATACTGAGATATGAGGGAGGCAAATGATGCCATATAGGATACCATAAAATACAACAAATCAGTAGAATTATAAGATCATAAGATGAAATATTACAAAGAATATTGGATGTAAGAAGATTAAAATAAGATGAAACCAGAGCTACAACTAAGAACTTAAATAGTGTACTTCTTTCCAAGTTTAAATGACAGCAGAGCTAAAGTGGCAACTTGAGTATCGACAAGTGAAAACACATCTGTAAAAAAATAGTTCAATTGTTCAAAATCAAAGCCATTCAGTTTATTACTATATAATTATTGAACATGCCTGGCTAGGTGGCAGCATCTCTTCAGCCTTGGCTGATTTGAAGTAAGGAAGGAAGGCTGGAAATAATGCACAATATATTTGATTGGAACCCCAGAATTACTAGGGCTGCAGTATGCATGGAAAAGTCAATTTTAGTCTCTAGAGGGGAAGCACCAAACTGTCTGTGGTTGATTCTTTTCAAACTTAAAGTAATGAAAATAATCAAACATGTCCACTTAAGGATCTTAGCTGCATTTAGATTTTGAGTTTAATAAAGAAATCACCTTTTAAAAAGTAAGCATGCCCAGGGGAAAAATGTTTTGACACATATATAGATATCTATATGAAGGTGGAAATACATTTTAAAACTATTCCTTAACAATAATGTGCATATGCAGTATATGTGACTTGATTAAGAAAATACTTTCTTTTGACACAGATATATTACATATACCACATGCACATATGAAATAAACTCTTCAGAGTCCTTCTGAAATGAAAACATTTTTCATTACCTTCTGTAGATGGAATGGCATGTATCTGAAGACCTCAAGCATTAAACTCTTTGGGTGACCAGCATTCTTGAAAGGGAATCAGTTCCAAACTACTTCTTTGGCTTACATTTGCTCAACAATCCCACATAATAGATATGGATTAACACTAATCATATTAGGCAAAAAAGGTAGGCAGATTATAGAGCAATTATTGGCTGGATATAACATCCTCTTCCTCCCCTTCAGGACTATTTTCATGTGTTGGACCTCTTTGGACAGGACTAAATATCTATCAAAGCAAACTGCTTTAATACCATTCATGAATATTAAAGAAACATTCTTCCCATTCTTCAAATTTAAGAATTATTTGTCCCTGTGAGCATTCTGAATCACAAGTAGCAAAAATGAGGATGTGTCAGTCTTAGTTATGAAGTTCATTTGGTTACAATTTTAGAAATTAGATTAAAAGCATCTTGTTATTAAATCTTAGTAGATTATTCACCTCCCCTCAGTTTTATATCTATCCTTTCATAATATTACATTTTTTTAAAAAAATCCACATAAATGTAAATATATATTTTATTCTATCTTTCTCAAACATTTCTCCTTATATATATTTTGCCAGCAAATCTACCACAAAGAAATAAATAGAAGACCATATTATTTTCAAATATGTTTCAGTTGTGTTTAGTCTATCATGATGGAAATGAATAATATTTCACATCTGTGTCATCAAAATATTTTTATAGTAAGTTAATGTGTCCACAAGTGAGGAAATAGTGTTATTCCCTATATCTTTTTTTCTCTTTCTCATTGACATACACAAAGAGGGGAAGATACACAATTCAGTTTGTTTGTTTTTCAAAACATAAGATTTGAAAGAACAAGCTCAATGTCCTCATTTCTTTTTTTTTAAATAATTTTTATTAAACAGTTTTTAAAAAAAACAAAAACAAAAACAGAAATATATACAATTTCCTTCTTTTCAACATTTTCGCATCAGTAAACATTTCTACATATTCAATTTCCCCCTCTCTTACTTCAATTTTACCCTTTATACATATAACTCTTATATCAATTTATATACATAGTAATAACAATGTACTCAATTTCTACCATACTTTCTATGTCCGTTCTATTTCCATTTGTTCATTGCTGCTTTTTAACCCCTATATCATCTTCCTTTACTTTTTTCTTATCCTTTAACCCTCTTCTCTAACCATTCGTACCATTTCTCCCATACTTTATAATATTCTGTTTCCTCCTTTTCTTGTATTCCCTTTGTAAGTTTGTCCATTTCTGCACACTCTTCTGTTTTTCTTCTGTTGGTGTAGTTTTATTTTTCCAATTTTGTGCATATATTATCCTTGCCACTGTTGTAATATGTATAATTAAATATTGTATTTTTTTCTCGTAGGTCTCTGGTAGAATTCCTAATAAAAATATTTCAGCCTTCCTCTCAATGCTTTGTTTATCTCTTCTAATTGTATTCTAATTTTACTCCAATATTGCTTTGCTTTAGGGCACGTCCACCACATGTGGTAATACGTTCCTTGGCTTTGTTTACATTTCCAGCAATTTGATGGGGTGTTGGGGAACATCTTAGCCAATCTCGCGGGTGGAAGGTGCCACCTATAGAACATTTTATACATATTTTCCTTGTAGGCTACAGACATTGTCAGTTTATAATTTTTATTCCATAATTTCTCCCATTTATCCAATTCAATATTATAGCCAAAATTTTTAGCCCAAATTATCATATTTTCTTTGACTACCTCCTCTTCCATTTTGTATCTCAATAAGTAATTATAAATTTTTGTTATCAATTTGTCCTCTGTGCCTTGAAGAATTTTATCTAATTCGTATGTTTCTTTTCGAAATCCATATTTTTCTAAATCTATCTTATATCTGGATTGTATTTGCATGTATGGCCACCAATCAATGTCTGTATCCTGCTCTTTTAGCTCTTGTCTTGTTTTCAATTCCCCTTGACCATCCTTATTTCTTATATCATAGGTTTTAATTATGAAGTCAACATTGGATTGAGCATTAGAGGGAATCGTCATATACTCAACAAACATTAAGGAAAAATATGGAAAAGTCAGTGAGAAGTCAGAACTGAAGGATAAGGATAAGTTGTTCAGAAATGGAATACAATATTGTAATTATAAAATCAAGATCTGGCGGTTTGTCAGAAATGGGCCTTTGGTAAGCAAATATAACAAAAAAAAAATCAAATGTAGGTACATTATTAAATATTTTTTTGAACTTTCTCTAAACGTATCTTTTTCTCATATATTTCCTTTAAAATAGATGCCAAAAAGCTTGCAGTATAATTTAGTTACATTTTATCATCTTTTAGTAATTTGTGTTTGGTCTTAAGAATTACATCTAAAACTGAAATAGCAGACAAAGGTTTTCATTTATTAGTTCTTTTTAAAAATTGCTCTCAGGCTAAGAAATCTTGAAAGAGCAACTTTGATGTCCTTGTTTCTCATACTGTAGATTAATGGATTTAGCATGGAAGGGACAACAGAATACATTACTGTAATCACAAAATCAAAATATGAAGGATTGTCAGTTATGGGCCTTAGATAAGCAAAGTAGGCAGTAAACAAAAATATGGAAAAGACAGTGAGGTGTGGTAAGCAAGTGGAGAAGGCCTTTTTCCTTCCATGAACTGAAGGAATTTTTAGAACAGCAGCAAAAATCTTCACATAGGTAATGACAATAAATACGAAACAACCAAATCCTAATATAGAACTGAACAATACAACTCCAATTTCAGTTAAGTATGATCCAGCACAGGCAATCTTAAGTAAATGTGGGATTTCACAGTAAAACTGATTAATAATATTAGAGCAAAAAGGAGTAATGAAAGTTTCAACAGTGTTCATTACAGAATTGAGAAAGCTGGCGATCCACACACAACTAATCATTTTGGTGCAGGCTGTTCTGTTCATTATGATTTCATATTGTAAAGGATTGCAGATGGCAACATACCGATCATAGGCCATGAGAGTCAGGACAGCAATGTCAGAGCCCATAAAGAAAACAAACAAGAGGAGTTGAGTAACACATCCTGAATAACAAATATGTCTTGTATTTGTAAGGGAATTAAAAATGGCTTTGGGAATAATGACTGAAACTGAACCAATGTCTTGTATGGCTAAATTCATCAGGAAGAAGTACATGGGGATGTGAAGGCGGTGGTCAGAAACAACTGCAATGATGATTAGAAGATTCCCTGTTAATGTCATTAAATACAGTATCAGTAATAAAGCTACATATATAATCTGTAGCTCCCAAATCTTTGAGAATTCCAAAAGAAGAAACTCAGATGTGTAATTATGCATTTTTAACCGTGAGCATGTTATCCCTAGAAAAAAGGGAAGAGCAATTAAATATGCATTTGAAAAAAAATATGAATAGGATCTGTTCAATGTTCAATAAATGTCCATTACATTTCTGGGGAATGAGAAATGAAACAGACAAATGCTTTTTTATTAAGTTTGATTGCATTCAATATTCTGCTTCCCAAAAGTTGGTTTTAAATCACTATTATTTGTATTGTAGCAATATTATACCAGTCTCTATCTCTGAATCAATTCTGGGAAATGTTCTCTCCCCATCAGGTGAATTTCTCCTGTCCATTTCTGTTACCAGATTTCAGTATAGTGTATAATACAAATTTTTTGTTCAAAAAACAAAAATAATTTTAGAGGTTCAAAGATCGAAATGTAGAAAAAGGGAAATTGGGAAAAACATTCCTCTGTTTAAGTTCCTATGCTTTGAACTGTTTGGAATTCAGCCATATTGAGATACTTAACCTTCTTGTTTTCTGTAATGTTATGATTTATACAGTAATGGTTTCACAGGTATCTTTTTCCTTTTCTTTTGGATGCTAGCTACATATAATACATTTTGCAAATGCTGATAAAGCACATATCTTAGAATTTTTTTTTTAAAGAAAGAAATGATGTTTTGGAAAGATGTGGTTTTTTTGGGGGGGGGGATTTCCCTAGAAATCTTCTTCTTCTTCCCTAGAAGAAGCAACAACTGAAAAATATTCTTTAAAAACGTCTTCAAATAAAGAATTAGGAAATCCTCCAAATTCTACTATTTCTTAATCATATCATGTGAAAGGCAGAAAGGAAATTCTGACATACTTCAGCTGCTTATAGATTTAAGAATAAATTTTTCAGTGCCCCATAAAAATTAGATCTAATTTGATTCAAATCATTCTCTGAATTACTTATTTAGTCAATTAGATTTACAGTAAATAAGATAAAAATGTCTGAATCAGTTCACATCCATTGATTTGTAGCTTGGGTAAAAGAAAACACACTGAATCTTGTAATTAATAAGGGTTAAGCTCACTCTTTAAATTTTGTTGATTGTGTCTGCTATGCTAATTAGAAACAATTTCAAGGGAGGCAATGCTTAATATTTTATTTTTATGTATTCTATTGTCTTATTAAGATCTACTTATATTATTTTCATTTCATTTCCAAAATAAAACTGTCTGGAAAATAATGATATAAAATCCATTAAAATGTCTAATCTATTTTAACTGTAATTGCAAGGGGAAAGCAAAAAAGCTTAGGGGAAAAAAGGGAATAACTCACCATCTTTATTCATGCAGTTTTCTTTATTTTCTTTTGTTCTTTTTCTCTGCAACTGTTGCTAACATTGTATACTATAGATCCATGAATAACATGTCATCCAATATGTCTAGCGTTTTTCCCCAAATATAATAAGAGTTAGACTCCATTGGAAATATAATGGAGCTTCAGTAGATCAGAGATTTCCTAAGCTCTGTGGGATGTTTCCCAAGGGTCTCTTATTTTAAGTGCAGAATTTTATAGGGGAAAAATACTGATGTTCTGATTTTACAAACCTGAAAACAGGAGGGGATACATCAAAATAGTCCAGAAGTACAACTTTCTCATAATGAAAATTTAAAAGTGCTCCATTTGAAGATATTTTACAATGAGTCTAAGGGTAATGTGTAAACACCTTAGAACACTTTTTTTATTTTATTTTGTAGGTGGGTGATTAAATATCATTACATTTATTGAAAAATTGAGAAGCTGATTTCATGACCCATACAGTATCTTTGTTTTACTAGATGCTTACAGAGTATATTTCACAAATGCTCTTGGATGGTGGTATAGGGCCCTATTCTGAGTCCATTATAATAGGAGAAATCTTAACAGACTTATCAATCCTTTTCAGATATGTTTGCTTGAAGATTCTTAAAAACAAAGTCCATAATGCATATTTCATATTTTGGCCAGGTGGGAACTGAAAGGTTCTGCTGATCAAGCAAATTCATGAGCACCATGTTATGCTCTTCAATGAAGTTAAACAAAGACTTAAAATCCAAATTTCATATTTCCTGTGTTCTGTTAACAGGTGTACAAACAGTACTTACAATTTCTTGTGGCTTTCAGATCTCACATTCCTTTGAGTTCAATCTATTTTCCTCTTCAGACAATGTAGAACTGTAATGCCAATTTCATTTGGCAATATTGAAACACACATGTAAAACTCACAAGAATATAATGATATTTTCAAGCATCATACTGACATATGAGGGAGGCAATTGATGCCATATAGGGTACCATAAAATACAACAAATCAGTAGAATAGTAAGATCATAAGATGAAATATTACAAAGAATATTGGATGTAAGACGATTAAAACAAGATGAAACCAGAGCTACAACTAAGAACTTAAATACTTCTTTCCAAGTTTAAATGACAGCAGAGCAAAAGTGGCAACCTGAATATCGACAAGTGAAAACGCATCTGTAAAAAAATAGCCCAATTGTTCAAGATCAAAGCCATTCAGTTTATTACAACACAATTGTCAAACATGCCTGGCTAGGTGGTGGCAGCATCTCTTCAGCCTTGGCAGATATAATGTAAGGAAGGCAGGCTGGAAATAATGCACAGTATATTTGATAGGAGTCCCAGAATTACTAGGTCTGCAATATGCATGGTAAAATCAATTTTAGTCTCGAGAGGCAGTGGTGGGATTCACCTGGTTCGGGCTAGTTTGGGCGAACCGGTTATTAAATTGCTGGATAGCCCCACCCAACCCCGGCCAGCCCCGCCCAGCCACTACTTATTGGCCTCACACGCCTTGGCTGGTGCCTTAGAGTCACAGCGCAGCATAGCTGCAGCTGCTCTTTGGCTCCGTTGCCTCGGCCGCGTGGCCACGTGGCCCAGCCTGCTTGCCTGCCTTTGCTGAGGCTTATGATGCAGCGGACTCCCGCTCATCTTGGCCTGCTCCCGAATGCCCGCTTGGGCTGCTCCCAACTGCTTTAGCAGCAGAACTGGTAAGCACAGCCGGGTGCCCCTTGGGGAAGCGGGGCTGGGAAGAGTGGTCAACCTGCGCCTGCCCGGCCACTGGCTGTGGCCTATCCCCATCTGGTCGCCTTGCCCTGCAGCCAGCCCCATAAGCTGGTGCCCGTCTCCCGCTTGGATGCCGGCCGTGGCCTACCCCCATCCGATCATCTCGGCCTGCAGCTGGCCCTGTAGTCCTGCGCCGACCTCCTGCCTGGCTGACCGACCACCTCGACCTGCTGCTCCCGACCGCTTCAACCTGCTGCTCCCGACCACCTTGACCTACTGCTCCTGACCGCCTCAGCTTGCTACTCCTGACCGCCTTGGCCTGCTGCTCCCGACCCCCCCCCAGCAGCAGAACAGGTAAGAACAGCCGGGTGTCCCCTCGGGGAAGCGGGGCTGGGAATGGTGGTCAACCTGCGCCCGCCCAGGCACCGGCCACAGCCTACCCCCATCTGATCGACTTGCCCTGCAGCCGGCCCTGTAGGCCTGCGCCCACCTCCTGCCTGGCTGACCGACCGCCTCGACCTGCTGCTCCCGACCACCTCGACCTGCTGCTCCCGACCACCTCGACCTGCTGCTCCCGACCACCTCGACCTGCTGCTCCCGACCACCTCGGCTTGCTGCTCCCGACTGCCTTGGTCTGCTGCTTCCAACCACCTTGGCCTGCTGCTCCCGACCCCTCCAGCAGCAGAACAGGTAAGCACAGCCGGGTGTCCCCTTGGGGAAGCGGGGCTGGGAATGGTGGTTGACCTGCACCCAGCTGGCCGCCAGTCATGGCCTACCCCTATCCAATCGCCTCGTCCCACCCACCTCCTGCCCGGGCACTGGCTGTGGCCTACCCCCATCTGATCGCCTTGCCCTGAAGTCGGCCCTGTAGGCCTGCACCTGGCTGACCGACTGCCTCGACCTGCTGCTCCCAACCACCTCGACCTGCTGCTCTCAACCGCCTCAGCCTGCTGCTCCCGACTGCCTCGGCCTGCTGCTCCCGACCGCTTCGGCCTTCTGCTCCCAACCGCCTTGTCTTGGCCTACCGGTAGAAGATCCACCTCAGCCTCCTGGTCGTCTCGGCCACATCAGCAGCAGAACAAGCTTGAGGTAGAGGGAGATTTGAAATATTATTTATCTCAGCTGATTCAGGAAGAATTTGTTCATAACAAACAAGATGTTTGTTATGCACAATAATTACCATTAAGTTTAAAATGTGTGGGAGTTTTGCATAAAGGCTGTTGTACACATGTAAATTTCCTTAAATTATTTCATTTAAAGTATTGAAACATCATCTTAACTATTAAATGAAAATAACTTTAAAAATGAGCCTTATAAGTACAATTAGAACTTAATTTTCTTTTTATACTGTTCCATACTTTATAAACACTAAAATACAAAGCTTAGGAAGACTGAATACTCATTTAATTAAGAATGCATTTAGATAGCTTTGGATCTCTGATTAAATATAAAAAAGTGGAACTAATGAATTCAGAAACCTGATTTTAAATTTCAAACAATCCTAAGAAAAAATAAAAGCACCTGCTACAGTTAGCCTTATAACATATAGATACAACATAGAATGAATGAACTGCTTTAAAGGATAATTAAGAATGCAATGTATAAAATACCATGGAAACATTTGAACTGTGAAGCAGATCACTACAAAATGAAGAGCAGTATCTCTGAAGGAATCATATAAAGGCAGTATTACATATTGGATGAAATTGCTCCATAATTGATTGCACCATGTTTCATGGTGAATCCTAAGGAGCTGGAGGCTAAAACATACGATGAATGGTTGCAGGAACTGGGCATGACTAGCCTAGTGAAGACCAGGGGAAACATGATAGCAGTCCTCCAATATTTGAGGGGCTGTCACACAGATGAAGGGGTCTAGCTATTTTCTAAAGCACCTGAAGGACAGATAAGGAATAATGGATGGAAACTGAACAAGAAGAGGTTCAACCTGGAAATAAGGAGAAATTTTCTGATAGTGAGGACAATTAACCAACAGCTAGCTAGTCTTCAGACAATTTTCTTTTTTTGTTGGCCGGTTTTTAGCAATTTTAGCTATGTTTTGTGTGTGAATGTGGTGGGTTGTCTGGTTTGACTGTGAATGGAAGAGTATGTCTGATTGGTTGTGTTGGTGAGAATGGGGGAGCCGGGGGAGGGAAATGGAGCCCCCTCTGCTGAGTGTACTAACAGAAGCAGATGGGGGCCCAGATCTGACCCTGGGCTTGGTATGAATGATATTGTCGGCCTGCTGGATAGAGGGGGGGCAGTGAGGTGGGGGATGGGATCTCAAGGAGGGTGGCGGGTCGGAGCATCCCAGTGGTGGTTGGGAGAGGTAGGTATGGCGGGAACCGAAGGGCAGATCATGTGTGGAGAACTAGTACTCGCTGTAACAAAGTGATTGCCTGTTCTGACCCTTCTGGTGAAATGGGTTTTCAGGGCCCTGGCCTCATCTGCTTAATGCCAGATCGATTTTGAATAGCAATAGCAATAGCACTTAGACTTATATACCACTTTACAGTGCTTTACAGCACTCTCTAAGCGGTTCACAGAGTCAGCATATTGCCCCCAACAATCTGGGTCCTCATTTTACCCACCTCAGAAGGATGGAAGGCTGAGTCAACCTTGAGCCGGTGAGATTTGAACCGCTGAACTGCTGAACAGTCAGCTGAAGTAGCCTGCAGTACTGCACTCTAACCACTGCGCCACCTCGGCTCTGAACAAAGCCCCTCTCATTCTCTCAACATCTTTGTAAGGTGGTGACCAAACCTGAATACAGTATTCCACGTGTTGCCTTACTAAGGTTTTATAAAGCGGTATTAATAGTTCACATAATTTTGATTCTATGCTTCTGTTTATACAACCAAGGATTGTGTTAGCTTTTTTGGCTGTTGCCGCACACTGCCAGTTCATATTTAAGTGATCGTCCACTAGGACTATACAGTCCCTCTGACAGTTATTGTTTTTGAGCCAGGTTTTGCCTAATCTCTACTTGTACCTATGGTTTTTCCTGCCTAAGTGTAAAATCTTGCTTTTCTCTACATTAAATTTCATTTTCTGGATAGGGCTCATTGTTCAAATCTGACAAGACCATTTTGTATCCTGAGGTTATCTGGGGAGTTGGCTATTCCTGCCAGCTTAATGTCATCTACAAATGTGACGAGTTCCCCTTCTATTCCCTCATCTAAATCAT
>QLTV01002833.1:160072-181418 GCA_003457575.1 Thermophis baileyi
TGGTTGCCGATTGCGCTCCGGTCACAATTCAAGGTGTTGGTTGTTACCTTTAAAGCCCTACATGGCTCAGGACCAGTTTATCTGTGTGACCGCCTTATGCCACATTCCTCCCATTGACCAGTGAGGTCGCACAGGATTGGCCTTCTTCAGGTCCTGTCAGCCAGACAGTGCCGGCTGGCGGGACCGTGGGGGAGGGCCTTCTCTGTAGCCGCTCCGACTCTGTGGAACCAACTTCCCCCCGAGATCCGTACTACCCCCACCTTACTGGCCTTCCGTAAAGCCGTTAAGACCTGGCTTTTCCGGCAGGCCTGGGGCCAATAGTTGTTCTGATTGGCCCATGCATGGTTGTGTGAATGTTTTATTTTAAATATAGTTGGGTTTTTTTTCCCTTTCTTTTTTTAAATTGTTTTTATATGTTTTATTTTTTTATGATGTAAGCCGCCCAGAGTCCTTCGGGAGTTGGGCGGCATATAAATTTTATAAAATAAATAAATAAAATAAACAGCTAGCTTGTCTTCAGAAGTGGTGGGACTATTAACTGGAAGTTTTCAAGGAGAGACTGGACTGCCATCTGCCAGAAATGGTGTAGGGTCTCCTGCTTGGGAAGGGGGTTGACTAGATGACCTTCCAACTGTTAATCTGAATAGTGAAAAAATATTTTTATCTGAATTAGCTTGGGGGGTTGAAGGACACCAGTGACTTCCACCAGCACCTCTGTGCAGATGTTAAGCAGCATCAGGACAAGATAGGACCCTGGGGACCCCAGCATAGGACAGTCCCTCCTTCTCTTGTAGTACACCTTGATTTGAAAGACTGCAAGACCCAGCCTCACATTAGCAAGGAACCAATCTATCCAGTGATTTTCAACCTTGGCAATTTGAAAATGGGTGGGCTTCAATTCCCAGAATTTCCCAGCTAGGCATGGGGAATTCACAGTGGTTAGGCAAACACCATGGTCGTTAAGTGAACCTTGTGGTCATTAAGTGAACACTGTGGTTGTTAAACAAGTCCATTTTACCCAATGGGCATTTTTAACTGGAAACCAGAAGGAATTGTTGGAAACGGGCAAAAAACATAGAAAACCTCAGTCACATGACTGTGTGGGATGTTGTAACTGGTCATAAATGTGTGTGTGTGTGTGTGTGTGTGTGTGTGTGTGTGTGTGTGTACGTGCGCATGGCTGTCAAAATTCCAAAAACAGGTCAAGTAGCTCTGGGTAGGTCAGTCGTAAATTAGAACACTTGCTAAGCAACCAGCCATTAAGTGAGGAAGTGAGGTATTTGGTTTGCCTTAAGGGTTCAGAGCTGTATGGAATCTGGTTTCCTTTGACCCTTTGGGGGATTGAAAAAAGGTCCGGATGGGGGAATCCTCATAGGGGGAACTAGGATCGTGCCCATCATTTTTTGGAAAGTCACTGTCTCACATGTACAATTAGTCCTCAACTTACAACCACAATCGAGTCCAAACTGATTTTTTTTTTTTTTGCAGTAGCCCTTATCAGGATGAAAAGGCAATCGAATGACAGATTTTTTCAGCAAGAAATCACGATCAGAACCAGTTGTATCAGATTTGGCCTCGGATGATACAGAACAGTCACCCCAACTTGGAGAAAGCAGCACGTCGATTGAAATAGATAGTTCCAAAATTGAAAATAGTCTTCCTGAATGCTGGACAGTGCTACAATACAACAATTTTAAAGAAAAATATGATGGACTGGTAGTTTCTAACAAAAATTTAGGTTGCAAGTATTGTGCAAAACATGACTTCATAAAAGAGAAAAGTGTTCATCTGTCAAAAGAATGAAAATATTTTCAGATTGAGGCATCAGGGAAAAACAAAGAGATACAACAAGCTTCTCTAAGGAAAAAAAATGAGAGAACATTTTTCATCAAAAGCTCATAACGTTTGTAAAGAGAACTTAAAACAATGTGAGCAGGATTCTATGACAAAAGCAATAGATAAGATGATTGAAAAATATTTATCTACTACTTGTAGAGTATTTAATACAGTTTATAGTCTGGCACAAAGATGTAAACCATTTTCAGACATACTGTAGAAGATGCGATAGAATTGCAAATTAAAAATGGATTAGATATGGGAATCGGATTACATTCACGTAAAACTGCAGTGAAAATAGTAGATTTCATTGCAAAAGAAATTAAAAAAGAAATATTTACTAAAATTATTGAAAACAATCTGAAAATATGTTTGATTATTGACGAAGCCTCAACAATATTTTGCAAACCAGTTGTTATACTTGTCTTAAAAGTTGAGGAATAGCAATAGCAATAGCAGTTAGACTTATATACCGCTTCATAGTGCTTTACAGCCCTCTCTAAGCGGTTTACAGAGTTAGCATATTGCCCCCAACAATCTGGGTCCTCATTTTACCCACCTCAGAAGGATGGAAGGCTGAGTCAACCTTGAGCCGGTGAGATTTGAACCGCTGAACTGCAGCTAGCAGTCAGCTGAAGTAGCCTGCAGTGCTGCACTCTAACCACTGCGCCACCTCGGCTCAACAATTTTTGTTGAGCTAGTTGAATTAGAAAAACAAAATGCAGAGGCAATATGCTCTTCAGTTATGGAAAGTTTAAATAATGTTGGGCTTACTAAGAACTACCTAGAAAAAAAAATTAATAGGATTTTGCTCCGATGGTGCCAGCGTTATGCTTGGGAGAAAATCTGGAGTGAGCACTAGAATAGCAAAAGAGTTTCCAAACATAATAATATGGCACTGCTTAAACCAGGGCTCACCAACCTTTCAGACCTCAGGGACCGCTAAATTCATAATTTTAAATCCTGCGGACCACTAATATGATCTGCCTAATGACCAGCTAGATGGGCGTGGCTAGGTGCTCATGTGACTGGGTTGGCATGGCCAACTCGATGTCACTCACATCGAGGGGCACCTCACCAGCCTCTACTCACCCCTCCCCTGCCAGCTACTCCTCGCCTCCCCGCCCGGGGTCCTTAGGGCCCCAACAGGAAGCAGTTGTTGGAGCTAAGCAGCCACCACGAGAAAGAGTTGGCAAAACAGCTGGCTCAGTTCAAATTGGATCTGACCAAGAAGGAGGCTCAGCAGAAGCACCTCACTGAGGACTATGAGCATAGGCTTTCCAAGCAGAGGGAACACCTGTGGGAGTGCAAGGCCGGGTACCGGCACCTGGAGGCTCAGCAGGCTGAGATGGTCAGCCAGTTCTAGGCCATGATGCAGTTCCACTGGAACAAGACCCTCCGGCTCTTTGCCACCAGTGGCACTTCCCTCCAGCCTTCGCCCAAAGCCCTGCACCAGGAGGCTGAAGCAGACCCCAAGTCGGAATTTCTGCCCCCCTCTGCCCCACACAAAAAGACCCCAAAGGGGGAGACTCTCTGCAGCAACACAAACATTCATTGCACGTATCCGGCCCAGGGACCGTAGTTTGAGGACCCCTGATTTAGTGCAATATAAAAAATGCAAATAATTTTTCTGCGGACCACCAAAATTTTCTCACGGACCACCAGTGGTCCACAGACCACCAGTTGGTGACTGCTGGCTTAAACCATTGCCTCCAACTTGTTGTTGTGGCTTGCCTCCGTCCCGTGCAGCTGCTCATGGATCCGGAAGAACAAGAACAGACCATAGGGTGGCAAGAGCAGTCTGTAGCTCCAGCACCGGAGTCTGAGACCAAAGAGGAAGCAGGGCCAGAGGACGATGCTCAATCAGGGCCTTCTGCACCTCCTCAGCAGGAGTTCAGTGACTCCAGTGAAGAGGAGGGGCCTCTGATTGATGCTAGGGCCTGCAGGGCAGCTAGCCGGCAAGAGTGGCTTTGCAGAAGGAGGTCTACTCACAGGTAACTCTGCAGGCAGAGGGGCCACGCCCTAAGCCTATATAAGGTTGATTCACAACGAACCATTTTGCTGGAAACAATGGATGTCTTTACCGGGCTTCTGATTCCTCTGTCGGTGCTATCAGTTGGACGATCTCCAGTCCGGGCTCTCGGCCAATTCCAGCAATTTGAGGCAATTAAGGTCTTCAGAATCTGTTTGTTTTGTTTTGTCTTTGAACTATTTGATAAAAGAAATAAAGCAAGTAAATCATTTAAAAATATTTATTGATAAGATATATACTATTTTTCATCAATCCAATAAGAACCATATTGAACTTACCAAAATATCGGAACAATTTGGAATTGAAATTATAAAGATTGGTAGAGTTTTGGGACCAAGATGGGCTGCCTGTAGTTTAAGGTCAACCCTAGCTGTGTGGCATGCTTATCCAGCACTACATCAGTATTTTCATTCAAATGAAAAATACTTAGATATGGCTGCCATCTTGAAAATAGATATTTTATGACTGATTTGGCATTGATGATTGACATTCTAAATGAAATTTCTCTTCTTTAAATGCATTGCAAGCAAGAAATGTAGACATAATAAAGGCTGAAAAATATCTGTTAAAGCATTTGAAATGCTTAGAAAGGAAAAGGGAATGGAGATTTTGCAGTATCCTTCCCCTGCCACGCCCACCAAGCCACGCCCACCAAGCCACACCACACCACACCCACAGAACTGGTAGTAAAAAAAATTGGATTTCACCACTGGTTTTAAGTACCATCTGTGTGATGTAAATTACTGTAGTTTGTTTGGATACTGCTGAGTCATGGTCTGGTTTTGGTCTGTTTGAATGGCTGCTGATTGTTACTGATATGTGACAACCACCAGCCAAGAAATATGGTCCGATTTCTTATGAGCTGATGGGTTGTGATTTTTGTTGTTGTGTAGTGGGGTACCTGTTTGTTCATTATAAATGCTATCTTTGGGGTCACAGCTGATGCAGTTCTTTCATTCTTAGTGATTGGTAGACTGGATCGAGGTCAATATGTCTATTTATTGACTTATTGGTGGAAAACCAGGCTTTGAGGAATTCTTTTTTTCTCCTTGATTTCATCTGGGTTACAACTGTGGTCCCAGTTAGATCAAATTTGTTTCCTTCTGAATCTTAATGGACAGACATGAGGGATAGTGGGTCATGTCTTTTGATAGCCAGGAAGTGTTTGTGCTGTCTGGTTGATAGTTTTCTTCCTGTTTGGCCAACATAGTTCTTTAAACAGTTGCTGCACTGGATTTGATATATGATGCCTGATCTTTGGTTTGTTTCTATCTGCCCTTTCGGTTTTGACAGGGTCCTGATAGTTGAGGTTGGTTTTTGGGCTACCCCGAGATCATGTTGATATAGTAATCTTGCTGCCATTTCTGAAACATTCTGTATCTAGTCAGACCATAACTCAGAAGTAGCCAAACAAACAACAACCACACTAATTTGCATCACATAAAAAGGTATTTAAAGACCAGAGCTCTGACAGAAGAGCACAATTCAAAGACAATGTCTCCTCAATTGGTGATGAAGCGTTTGCAACCAAACTGCCAAGCTCGGAGCTCAGCCCAACAGCCCAACTACCAAATACATTTCAAAGATCTTAGCTGCATTTATATTTTAATAAAGAAATCACCTTCTAAAAAGTAAACATTCCAGGGGAAAAATGTTTTGACATATCTATAGATATGCGAGGACTTAACATATATGAAGGTGGAAATACATTTTAAAACTATTCCTTAACAGTAATGTGCATTATCTAATTATCTATGAAAGCAAACTGCTTTAATACCATTCATGAATATTAAAGAAACATTTTTCCCATTCTTCAAATTTAAGAATTATTTGTCCCTGTGAGCATTCTGAATCACAAGTAGCAAAAATGAGGATGAGTCAGTCTTAGTTATGAAGTTCAATTGGTTACAATTTTAGAAATTAGATTAAAAGCATCTTGGTGACTATTATTAATTGCAGATTGTTATTAAATCATAGTAGATTATTCACTTACCCTCAGTTTTATATCTATCCTTCCATAATATTACATTTAAAAAATCCACATAAATGTAAATATATATATTAGTCTATCTTTCTCAAACATTTCTCCTTATATATATTTTGCCAGCAAATCTACCACAAAGAAATAAATAGAAGACCATATTCAAATATGTTTCAGCTGTGTAGAGTCTATCTTGATGGAAATGAATATTTCACATCTGTGTCATCAAAATCTTTTTATAGTAAGTTAATATACTTCACTTAATCCTCCAGGAAAGATTGAAGGCAAACGAGGTCCAGGCAGAAGAAGAACATCATGGCTTCAAAATCTAAGGGACTGATTTGGACAAAACTCAGCAGTACTTTTTCATGCGGCAGTTGATAAAAATAGGATCGCCAACATGATCACCAATGTCCGATGATGGATATGGCACAAGAAGAAGTAAGTTAATGTGTCTACAAGTGAGGAAATTAGTGTTATTCCCTATATCTCCTTTTTCTCTTTCTCCTTGACATACAGAAAGAGGGGAAGATACACAATTCAGTTTGTTTGTTTTTCAAAAAGAAATACCATGTAAGATTTGAAAGAGCAAGCTCAATGGATAAGGATAAGTTGTTCAGAAACTTTGTCAAACATACATATATATATAATATATGAATTGATATACTGTATGTTGTATGCACAATGTACTATATACATTTACACATTTCATTTCATTTTATACCTGTTGTCTTCAAATTACTTCTGAAACTGAAAAAATAACCTTCACCTGTTTAGTTGAAATCTCTTCAGGAAATGACTAACATTTAACATCATCATCATCTGCCTAATCACAATATTTTACCTTAAGGAAGTGTAAATGTTGAGAATCTTAGTCTTATTTCCTATGTGTCTATTTTAACTTTCCTATTGACATAGATGAAAAGGTAGATATGCAGTTCCAGGTCTTTTCAAAAACAAATGACCAGAGAAATTTTGAAAGAGCAGCTTTGAGGTCTTTGTTTCTCATGCTATAGATCAATGGATTCAGCATGGGTGGAATAATGGAATACAATATTGTAATTATAAAATCAAGATCTGATGGTTTGTTAGAAATGGGCCTTAGGTAAGCAAATAAAACAGTAAATAAAAATATTGAAAAGACAGTAAGGTGTGGTAGACAAGTAGAGAAGGTTTTTTTCCTTCCATGAACTGAAGGAATTTTGAGAACAGCAGCAAAAATCTTCACATAGGTAATGACAATAAATACAAAACAACCAAATCCTAATGCAGAACTGAACAATACAACTCCAATTTCAGTTATGTATGATCCAGTGCTGGCAATCTTAAGTAAATGTGGGATTTCACAGTAAAACTGATTAATAATATTAGAGCAAAAAGGAATAATTAAAGTTTCAACAGTGTTCATTACAGAATTGAGAAAGCTGGCGATCCACACACAACTAATCATTTTGGTGCAGGCTGTCCTGTTCATTATGATTTCATATTGTAAAGGATTGCAGATGGCAACATACCGATCATAGACCATGAGAGTCAGGACAACAATGTCAGAACCAACAAAAAACAAACAAACATGAGGACTTGAGTAACACATCCTGAGTAACAAATGTGCCTTGTATTTGTAAGGGAATTAAAAATGGCTTTGGGAATAATGACTGAAACTGAACCAATGTCTTGTATGGCTAAATTCATCAGGAAGAAGTACATGGGGATGTGAAGGCGGTGGTCAGAAACAATTGCAATGATGATTAGAAGATTCCCTGTTAATGTCATTAAATACAGTATCAGTAATAAAGCTACATATATAATCTGTAGCTCCCAAATCTTTGAGAATTCCAAAAGAAGAAACTCAGATGTGTAATTATGCATTTTTAACCGTGAGCATGTTATCCCTAGAAAAAAGGGAAGAGCAATTAAATATGCATTTGAAAAAAAATATGAATAGGATCTGTTCAATGTTCAATAAATGTCCATTACATTTCTGGGGAATGAGAAATGAAACAGACAAATGCTTTTTTATTCAGTTTGATTGCATTCAATATTCTGCTTCCCAAAATTTGGTTTTAAATCACTATTACTTGCATTGTAGCAATATTATAATATAGCTGTCAGCAGTCTCTATCTCTGAATCAATGCTGGGAAACTTTCTCTCTCCATCATTTGAATAGCTCTTGTCAATTTCTGTTGCCAGAAATTCTATTAATGTCAGTATGGTTTATAATACAACTTTTTTATTTTAAAAAATATTAGGGGTTCAAAGAACGAAATGCAGAAAAATGGAAATTGGAAAAATCATTCCTCTAGAGGATAATTATGTTTAAAGTTCCTAAGGTTTGAACTTGTGGAATTCAGCCATATTGAGATAGTTACACCCTTTTGTTTTCTTTTATTTAAAATGGCTTTACAAACTATTTTCTTTTTAGTATTTAGCTACATAAAATGCATTTCTCTACTGCTGATGAAATTTTGCTCCCTCCCCCAGTAAAAAACAACATCACTAAAATGTGTTCTTTAAAAATTTGGAGATCTGCAAATAAATTTTAATCGTCCAGATACTACTATTTCTGAATCCTATCATGTGAAAGGTAGAAAGGAAATTCTGAAGACTTCCTTCAATCCAGAACCTTTGTAGGCTGTTATGGATTTAACAATGAATCTTCAGAGACCCATATAAATTAGATCTGATCTGCTTCAAATCATCGTCTTAATTAGTTGTTTAGTCAATTAGATTCATATTAAATAAGATCAAAATGTCTGATTTGGTTCACATCCAATGATTTGTAGCTGGGGAAAAGAAAACATGCTGAATCTTCTAATCAATAAGAGTTAAGCTCAGTCTTTAAATTTATTTGATTGTGTCTGCTATGGTAATTAGAAACAATTTGGAGGGAGGCAATGCTTAATATTTTATTTTTAAATATTCTAAGGACTTATTAAGATCTACTTATATTATTTTCATTTCATTTCCAAAATAAAACTGAAAAATAATGATATCAAATCTATTAAAATATCTAATCTATTTTAACTGGACTTATTATTATAAGAGAATAGGCAAGAAAACCAAACTTAATATTTGCAGAGAGGAGGAGAAATAACTAAAGGTAACTCATCATCTTTATTCATGAAACCATTTCTAAGGTTGTATGCTATAGAGGCATAAATGGCATATCATCTAGTATCTCTAGCCTTTTCCTCCAAATATAATAGGAGTCAGACTCCATTGGAAATATAATGGAGCCTCAGTGGATCAGAGATTTCCAAAGTTCTGTGGGATGTTTCCCAAGGGTCTGTATTATTTTAAGTGCAGAATTCTATAAGGGAAAAATACTAATGTTCTGATTTAACAAATCTAATAACAGGAGGGGGTACATTAAAATAGCCCAGAAGTACAACTTTTTCATAATGAAAATTTAACAATGCTCAATTTGAAGGTCTTTTACATTGAATCTAAGGGTAATGTGGAAGCCCCTTAGAACACAGTTTTTATTTTATTTTGTAGGTGGGTGGTTAAATATCATTATAGTTGTTTAAAAATTGAAGAGGGTGATTTTATGACTCACGCAGTATCTTTATTTCACTAGATGTTTATAGAGTATATTGCACAAATGCTCTTAGATGATGGTATTCATTATGATATGAAAAATCCTTTGACACTTATCAATCCTTTTCAGATATGTTTGCTTGAAGATTCTCAGAAAGAGGTCCATAATGCATATTTGATATTTTGGACAGGTGGGAATTGCAAAGGTTCTGCTGATCAAACAAATTCATGAGCACCATGTTATACTCTTCAGTGAGGTTAAACAAAGACTTAAAATACAAATTTCATGTTCCTGTGTTCTGTAAAAAGAGTGCTTAGAATTTTGTGTGGCCCTCCGACCTCACATTCCTTAGAGTTCTACATTTCTTACTCTAGACATAAGAACAGTTTTTTTCCCGAATGCCATCACTGTGCTAAACAAATAATTCCCTCACTGTCAAACTATTCACTAAGGCTTCATAACTATTACTATTAGTCTTCTCATTGTTCCTATCACACATCTCCTCCCACTTATGACTGTATGACTGTAACTTGTTGCTTGTATCCTTACAATTTATATTAATATTGATTGTTTCCTGATTGCTTACTTGTACCCTATGACAATCATTAAGTGTTGTACCTTATGATTCTTGACGAATGTATCTTGTCTTTTATGTACACTGAGAGCATATGCACCAAAGACAAATTCCTTGTGTGTCCAATCACACTTGGCCAATAAAGAATTCTATTCTATTCTATTCTATTCTATTCTATTCTATTCTATTCTATTCTATTCTATTCTATTCTATTCTATTCTATTCTATTCTATTCTATTCTATTCTATTCTATTCTATTCTGACTGTATAAAACTGTAATGCTAATCTCCTTTGGCAATATTAAAACACACATACAAAACGATTTGCAAGAATCAAATGATGTTCTCAAACATCATATTCAGATATGAAGGAGGCAAATTATGATATCACAATATATGGCATACCATAAAATACAATAAAATAACAGCAGGATATTATGATTATAAAATGAAATAATATAAAGGATAGTGGATGTAAGAAGATTAAAACAAGATGAAGCCAGAGCTACAACTAAGAATTTAAATACTTCTTTCCAAGTTTAAATGATAGTAGAGAAAAAAATATCAACAAGAGAAAACACATCTGCAAGAAAATAGCTCCATTGTTCAAAGATCCAAGTCCTGCCTAGATGTCAGCATCCCTTCATCCTTAATTTGATGTATGACAGGCAGGCTGGAACTAATGCTCAGTATATTTGATAGAAGATCCAGAATTATCAGAGCTGCAGTATTTGTAGAAAAGTCAATTTTAGGCTCTAGAGGGGAAGCACCAAACTGTCTGTAATTAATTATTTTCTGGCTTAAAATGAAAATAATAATCCTAAGGACCTTAGCTGCATTTAGATTGATTCTGAATTTAATGAAGAAATCACCTTCTAAAAAGTAAACATACCCATGGGTAAAATACATATCTATAACTACTTATATGAAGTTGGAAACACATTTTTAAACTATTGATAAACAGTGATATGTGCATATCCAGTATATGTGACTTAATTAAGGAAATATTTTCGTTTTACCCAGATATATTAGATGTACCACATACACATATAAAACAAACTCTTCAGAAGCATTCTGATCCTTTTTGAAACTTTTTTGTCATTATGTTCTGCAGGTGGAATGTTATGTATCTGAAAAATTCAACCAACAAACTTTGGGTGTCCAGGATTCTTGTGCATATATATGGTTTAAATAACTTTATTAAGGTAATATCTTCTTTTGACCCAGATATATTACATAATGTACCACATGCACATATGAAATAAGCTCTTCAGAGACATTCTGAAATGAAAACATTTTTCATTACGTTCTGTAGATGGACTGGTATGTATCTGAAGACCTCAAGCACTGAACTCTTTGGATGTCCAGCATTCTTGAAAAGCAATCAGTTCAAATCTACTTCTTTTGTTTACATTTGTTCAACAATCCCACATAATAGAAATAGATTAATACTAGTCATATTAAGCAAGAAAGGTAGGCATTTGTATCTTCAAATTCTTCAAATTTAAGAATTATTTGTCCCTATGAGCATTCTGAATCAAAAGTAGCAAAAATGAGGGCACAGCAACATTAGCTATAAAATTCAATTATGCATATTTTTTTCTAAACTAATTGGTTACAGTTTTAGAAATTAAAATCGTCCAGGTGACTATTATTAATTGTAGGTTGTTATTAAATCATAATAGAATATTCAGTTACCTGCAGTTTTATATTTATCTTTCCAAAATGTTACATACCCTTTTTAAAAAATCCACATAAATGAAAATATATATTTTCTTCTATCTTTCTTAAATATTTCTCCTTATATATATTTTGTCAGAAATCTACCATAAAGGAACAAGTACTAAATCATATTATTTTCAAATATGTTTCATCTATGCCAGTGATGGCGAACCTTTTTTTTCTTGGGTGCCAAAAGGGCATGTACCTTCCCCCCCACACATGAGTGCACAATCCCCCTGCGCTGCCCCCCCCCGCTTATGCGTGCAAGGCTCACTGAGGCCTCTGGAGCCTGTGGATGGTGAAAAATGGATTCCAGCTGATTTTTGGCCTTCCGGAGGGCGGCGGGAGGTCATTTTTGATTCCCCAGGCTTCAGGAAAGTCTCTGGAGCCTGTGGATGGCAAAAAAATGGACCCAACAGCCCAACCGAAGTTCGGAAATGAACTTCTGGTTGGGCCGTTGGGCTGTTTTTTGCCATCCATAGGCTCTGGAGGCTTTCCTGAAGCCTGAGGAAGGCAAAAATGACCTCCCCCACCCTCCAGAAGGCCAAAAATCAGCTGGCCAGCATGCACATGCGTGCTGGAGCTGGCATAGGGCAACACCTCGCATGCCCTCAGATATGGCTCTGGGTGGCACCTGTGGCACACGTGCCATAGGTTCGCCATCATGGATCTACGCAAAGTCTGTCTTGATGGAAATAATTTATATTTCACATCTGCATATTCATAATCTTTTTATAGTAAGTTAATGTTTCCACAGGTGGAGAAATCAGGGTTATTCCCTATATACTCTTTTTCTCTTTCTCCTTGACATAGATAATGAAAGGATTCAGTTTGTTTATTTTTCAAACATAAGTTTTGAAAGAGCAACCGCAATGTCCTTATTTCTTATGCCATAGATTGCAGTTATGAAGTAAAGGTCCGATAGAGCATTAAAAGGAATTGTCAGGAAAACAAGCATTAAGCAAATATATGCAAAAATCAGTGAGAAGCCAGAATTGAAGAAGCTTCTTAGATGAAAAGAGAAACATTTTCAAGGAAAAATTGTCCAATTGCCTTTTGAAAAGCACCTTTGGGACAGCCAAGACCAGAATGATTGAGAATCTCCATAGGCAAGTCTGTGAGAAATTGCAGGCAAGCAGAGATGGTCTTCTTTCTTTCTTAAACAGAAGCAATTCTCAGAACAGAGTAGGTCTCCACTAAAGCTAAATTAGGATGCAACAAAATACCTTCAGTTCCAAAAAGAAAAGATGGACAGGAGAAAAATGTAGAAAAGACCAGGATCTTTAATTTAATCTCATTAAAATTGAACTGAAATCAAATACAATACAGTGTTCTGCCATATCTAGATCAATAAGGACAAGTGCTTGAGAAATTATATCATTAGAAACATACATCTATTCAAAATGTAATTAATATACAGTAACTTTGTTGCAAAAATGCCTGTTGAATGAAACTTTTTTTTTTCCAGTATACAAGCCTTATTTGAAAATGAGTTTCGTTTTAATTACTTTTGGGATTCCAATTCACTTTCTCAAAGGAATTTATTTTCTAACATTCCACTTGTCATCAATGAAGCATTTCACATAGGCATCCCCATTACATACATCTTCCAAGCAATCTTGGAATCCACTAAAAATCAAATGTAGATATATTATTAATTTTTTTAATTTAAACTTTCTCTAAACATATCTGTTTTTCATATATTTCCTTTAAAACAGATGTCAAAAACCTTGCAGTATAATTCAGTTACATTTTATCATCTCTTTTAGTAATTTGTATTTGGTCTTAAGAATTACATCTAAAACTGAAATAGCAGACAAAAAATTTCAGTTCATAGTTCTTTAAAAAGAAATGCTCTTGGGCTAAAAAATCTTGAAAGATCAACTTTGATATCCTTATTTCTCATACTGTAGATTAATGGATTTTGCATGGAGGCGACAACAGAATACATTATTGTAATTACAAAATCAAGATGTGAAGCGTTGTCAGATATTGGCCTTAGATAGGCAAAGTAGGCAGTAAACAAAAATATGGAAAAGACGTGAGATGTGGTAGGCAAGTGGAGAAGGCCTTTTTCCTTCCTTGAACTGAAGGAATTTTCAGAACAGCAGAGAAGATCTTCACATATGTAACAATAATGAAGATGAAACATCCAAAACCTAAAGTAGCACTGAACATTACAACTCCAATTTCATTCATATATGAATCAGGGCAGGTAATCTTAAGTAAATATGGGATTTCACAATAGAACTGGTTGATAATATTAGAGCAGAAAGGGGTAATGAATGTTTCAGAGGTGTTTAGTAAAGCATTGAGAAAACTGGCAATCCACACACTGCCAACCATTTTGATGCAGGCGTTCCTGTTCAACATACTGATCATATGCCATGACAGTTAGGAAGGCTGTATCAGAACCCAGGAAGAAAAGAAACAAGAGGACTTGAGCAATACAACCAGAATAAGAAATATACCTTACATTCATAGCAAGATTAAAAACAGCTTTGGGTATAATGATTGAAACAGAACCAACATCTTGAATAGCTAAATTCATCACAAAGAAATACATTGGAGTGTGAAGATGGTAGCTAGCAATTATTGCACTGATAACAAAAACATTCCCTATCATTCCATAAAGTATCAGCAAT
Organism: Thermophis baileyi; assembly: GCA_003457575.1. Lineage (NCBI taxonomy): Eukaryota > Metazoa > Chordata > Lepidosauria > Squamata > Dipsadidae > Thermophis > Thermophis baileyi. The sequence goes on from QLTV01002833.1 coordinate 174,404, forward strand.
AAAGCCAGATAGATAAATTGTTGCTCCCAAATGCTTGAGAATTCCAAGAGAAGAAATACTGAGGTGTGATTACCCATTTTTTAAATAAGGAACTTTCATATGCTTTGGAAAGCAAATAAATAAATTAGAGACATTTTTCATTCAGTTCTGGGAAAAGTTTGAATCTTTCACTGAAGTTAACATCATATCTTTAATTTCTAAATTGATATAAAAATAACTTTAGTTTAGATTTGACTACTCCATAATTTTTTTCCTGCTGTTTCTTTCACATTTGATCTTCTTAAATGAAATTTCAATCTCTAGTAGCAGTTTCCTTTTTTATTCTGTTTTTACTGGAACTACAATTTGAAAGGGGAAGAAAGTATGCAATAAATATTGAATACAAAAAAGAAAAAAAAGAACAGATTGACAATCTGTAAAACAAGTAACTCACCATTTTTATTCATGTGTATTTTTCTCAAACTTTCCCCTTTTTCTTTGTGTATTCATCAGTGAGATTTACTTCTGTGAAGATATTAAATATTTTTTTTTATCCAATAGCTCTTGCTTTTCTCCCCAAAGATGGTTTTTTTTCTTCAAAATGGTTTCCATTGGCAGTCTCAGAAGATTGCCATGGATTGAACCATTTTAATACTCCCTGGGACCTTATTATTTTAGCAGAAGAATTGTATAGGAAAATTAACACCCTGATCTTGTGATTAGTAGATTTAAGATGGTAGAAAATGTATAAAATTATTTTAATTCATTTAATTTTTAATTTAATTTATTTATTTTGTTAATCTCGTATTAGATACCCTGTTTTCCCCAAAATAAGACATCCCCTGATAATAAGCCCAATCGGGCTTTTGAGTGCATGACAATAAGGCCAAGCACTTATTTCAGGGTTCAAAAAAATATAAGACAGGGTCTTATTTTCAGGGAAACACGGTAATACATATAAGTATATACATAATTTGAATACATGAAATGAATAAAAATAAAAGGGAACATTAGGACAGGGATGGTAGGCACGCTGGTGCACTTATAGTCTGTTACATTTAAAGTATATTTTGTTACATTTTGTTCCAGCGTGAGATTAATATGCCATGTTATTCCATCATGTCCCAAAGGTGCTTTTTCTTTCTTTTTTTAAATCATTTTTATTGAATTTTATCCATTTAAAATCATAAATTCAATTTTACAGCTGTCCATTATCGGTGACAAAACTTATTTCATTTCTTCTTTTAACTTATAATGTTCGTACATTTCATAATTCCTACTTACATTTGCACCTTTACATCTATCACAATATACCAATAGTTATATTTATATCTTCTATTTAAACTAACAACCTATCATCACATTTCCAAATATCCATATATCCATATATATCTATATATACACGTCTTTTAATTTACATTTGTCATACTTTTCATACATTGATTTTACTTTTATGTTCCAACCAATTGTACCATTTATTCCATACTTTATAATAATCCGTATCCTCTCTGTCGTGTATCTCCATTGTTAGCTTGTCCATCTCTGGACATTCTAACACTTTTTAAATTATCATTGTGCTCGTGGGGACAGTTTCTGATTTCCAATTCTGGGCAAAGGTAATCCTGGCTGCTGTTGTTATGTGGAGTATAATATATTGATTGTTTTTGTTCATATATCCTCTTATGATTCCCAACAAGAATAGTTCCGGTTTCAATTCTAGTTTTTGTTCTATAATTTCCTCTAACCATCTTTTAATTTCCCCCCAATACTTCTTCGCCTCTGGACACATCCACCACATGTGGTAGAACGTTCCTTGATCATGTTTGCATTTCCAACATTTTGCTGATATATTTGATGATATTTTTGCCAATCTTGCCGGAGGTAGGTGCCATCTATAGAACATTTTGTAAATGTTTTCTTTATATGATGCTGCCATCGTCAGTTTTAATTTTGCTCCCAAATTTTTCCCCAGTATGCCAATTCGATCGTATGTCCAAAATTTTGGGCCCAAATAACCATTACCTCTTTAACTATTTCCTCTTCCATTTTGACATTCAATAAACAATTATAAACTTTTGATATCATTTTTCCTCTGTTCCTACTAAAATTTTATCCAATTCTCACTGTTCTTTTTGAAATCCATATGTATTGCATCTCTTTTGTATCTGGACTGTATTTGTAAGTAGGGCCACCAATCTATTTTTATACCAGACAGAGTCAATTCATGAGTTGATTTGAGGTTATCCTGTTCATCTAACAATTCCTTATATGTCACTTTTTTGTCCAAGTCTAAAACATTTGGGTATATTATTGCTTCCATAGGGGATAGCCATTTCGGAATTTTGATATAATATTTTCCCTTGATTTTCAACCATTCTTCTAACAGTGCCCCTCTTACATGGTGTCTCTGAAAATATGTGTGTGATTTGTGTTTTCCCTCCCAGATGAAAGCATGCCAGCCGACCTGTAGGTCATGACCCTCTATAGATAATATTCTTTTGTTTTTGAGTAAAATCTATTCCTTCAACCAAGCCGCCGCTTGATGATATAGTTCCCAATCTGGAAGTCCAAATCCTCTTCTACTTCTCTTATCTTGTAACAATTTTGCTTTTATTCTGGCCTTCTTCCCGTTCCAGATGAATTTCAAAATTATCCTATTTAAGTCTGTATAAAAATTTTCCCCTAATTTTATCGGGACTGTTTGAAACAAAGAAAGAATTTTTGGTAATATATTCATCTTTATGGCAGCTATTCTTCCAATTAGAGAAATTTGTAATTTAGTCCAATTTTCCAAATCTTTTTGTATTTTTTGCATTAGCTTAATGTAACTGTCTTCTTTTATTGAGGAGCACTTTGCAGTCATCCAGATCCCCCAATAACTCCTCCAATTTCTTATCTTGGTGTTGTGTAAGATTTTTTGTTATTATCTTTGTTCTTTTCTTATTCATTTTTAACCCAGCAACCTCACCAAATTTCTCTATCTCTTGTAATAATTTTACTCATGAGTTAAGGGGTTCTTCAATAATAAATACCATGTCATTGGCGAAGGCTTGCATCTTATATTCTTCTTTCTTAATTTTGAGCCCTTTTATTTCCTGATTTTCCCTCACCTGGGTCAACAGCACAAAGGTGCTTTTTCAAGATGCAACTGGACTTTCTGGTTTATCTTTGAAGACGTTTCACTTCTCATCCAGCTCATTCTCATTCATCTGAACAAGTTTCCTGGATGAGAAGTGAAAGGTCTTCAAAGAAAAAAAACAGAAAGTCCAGTTGCTTCTTGAAAAAAAACACCTTTGGGACAACCATGACTGGAATGACTGAGAATCTCCACTGACAATTATTTCATCATATATTCTCCTATTTACTGTATATTGTGAAGTAGGAGAGTCAATATTTTATTTTTATTTAATAAAAAGACAATGCTTATTTCTACAGTTGTTTTTTTAAAAAATTAAAGGCATATAAGGATGATATCAGGCTCAAAATTAAGACAGATATAGATTGAAAGTATTCATCCTTAATCAAGACAGCATACTCTGTTAAAAATAAAAAACTGCTTTTCAATCCATTCTCCAGTTTTGGAGAAATTTGAAAGTTTAATTAAAAGTTGAAGTTTTTCATGTGATTTTGAACTTGAACCTATGTATATTATCTCTCTCCATCCTCATCCCCTTAACTAATCAATTCTGTCCTTGTGATTAATTATTAGTTCAATTTATATGTCTACCCCTCTTTCTTTAGTGATTTGTGTGATTAACTAAAAAGAAGAAAAAAACAATAAACATGAAAATACTTTAATAAAACCTATAATGGTGGTTGAGAACAATTCCTATCAACGATTCATCAAACATGTATAGATTAAAAAAATATGTTTTACCATATTAGTTTAATTCCCTTTGCTATAATAATTGGGACAAACACTTATATTGTGCACTGTTGATATCATATCAATAAAGGAGACCTAGCAACTAAGAGTCAGATTAACCAATCTATTACTAGTTAATCTCTGTCTCTGTCTCTCTGTCTCTGTCTCTCTGTCTCTGTCTCTGTCTCTGTCTCTCTCTCTCTCTCTCTCTCTCTCACACACACACACACACACACACATGTGCATGTATGTGTGTGCGTGTGTGTGTGTGTGTCTGTGTTTCTATCTGTGTGTCTGTCTGTTTGTATGTCTGTGTCTGTGTGCATACATACATACATACATACATACATACATTAAAGATTTTAGACAAGAACCACTACACCAGGGCTATAGGAGTTGCTGCTTAATAATGCTTTTAAACATTTTGGAATTCTTCAAATAAAGGATTAGGAAATCCTCCAAAATATTACTAGTTCTAACCTATCCTAATCCCATCGTGAAATGTGGAAAGGAAATTCTGAAGACCTGATTCAAATAAGAACCTTTGGCAAATGGGCAAAAAAAATGGGTATAATATAATGCTAGATAAATGGGAGAACATAGGGACAAAGGTACTAAAATTTACATTAAATTATAGTTTGAAAGAAAACTTTTATAAAATGATGTACTGGTACTTGACTCCAGATAGATTAGCAAAAATTTATAAAGGGATGTCATCATCACCTTTTCAAGGTAAGCTAAGCTAAGATATTTAATGTGTGTATGGGATGTAAAGCTTACTTTTGTCCCTCTGTCTCTTTTTTCTTTTTCCCATTAACACAGATAAAGAAGTGCATCCAACTTCACAAATGATTAAATGACCACAGCCCACAACCACAGTTTTGAAAGAGTAACTTTGATGTCCTTGTTTCTCATACTATAAATTAATGGATTCAGCATGGGTGGAAGTATGGAATAAATTAATGTAATTATGAAATCAAGGTTTGATGGTCTGTTAGAAGTGGGTCTTAGATAAGCAAAGGAAACAGTAAACAAAAATATAGAGAAGACACTAAGGTGTGGAACACAAGTAGATAATGCCTTTTTCCTTCCTTGAACAGAAGGAATTTTCAGAACAGCAGAAAATATTTCTACACAAGTAACTATTACAAAAGCAAAACAACCAGCTGATAATACAGCACTAAATGCTACAACTCCAATTTCAGTTACATATAAACCAGAGCAGGCAATCTTAAGTAAATGAGGAATTTCACAGTAAAATTGATTGACAATATTAGAGCAGAAAGGAATAGTAAACGTTTCAGTAGTGTGCAATGTAGCATTGAGGAAAGTGGCAATCCACACACCCTGAGTAAGAAATATGCCTTGTATTTGTAACAGAATTAAAAACAGCTTTGGGGATGATGACTGAAACAGAACCAATGTCTTGCATGGCTAAATTCATTAGGAAGAAGTACATGGGAGTATGAAGATGGTGGTCAAAAGCAACAGCAAAAATGATGACAAGGTTCCTGTTACCGTCATTAAATATAATATGAGTAATAAAGTTATGTATATAATCTGTAGCTCCCAAATCTTTGAAAATTGCAAAAGAAAAAAGACGAATGTGTTATTTTCCATTCTTGTTCATGAACCATGATATCTGTAGGGGGGGGGGGAAAGTAGTGAAGTTAAATATTTTGTATTCAATTCACTTTCAATAGATTTTATGATCAGCTGAGCAGCTTTCAATAAAATTAAATCTCTATTTGCAAATGGACTAAAAACATTACCTGCTTACTCTTCAATTATGTTGCTTAATTTTTGTGTGGTGAAGAGCACAAGGATATATTGTACTCTGGGCTTACCTCCCTTTGGTAATTTGTGAAAACAAAATCTTCATAAATAGAATAAAAAGTTCTAGAGAGAATAGTTTTAGAGAATGAAATGATGGAGTAAGTGAAATTCATTCCTCCAGGCAGCTTACAGTCTAAAGGGTCAATCAAAATATAGGGTCTTCATTTCTAAATCTTATTAAACTCTTAATGAAATTAAAAGTAATTTTAGTACAAATAGATAAGTTCTGATTTGACTTAAACTTAAAGGGCAATTTAGTCTTCCTGAATATTTTCAGGAAGAAAGAAATTAATCATCAATGAGATAAAATTATATGAATGACTCACCATCTTTATTCAAAAAGATTTTTTTCCCTATTGTCTTTGTGCTGCCATCAGTAAGATTTTATGCTGTCAAACTATCAATGAGAATATATCCATTTTGCAATTTTTCTTGACATTTCTTCTATTAAACATTGGACTCCACTGATAGCACAATATGGCCATAGTAAAGCACAGGTTTTACTGTATTCTTTGGGACCTGTCCCAATGGTCTATATTACTCTAGCTGAAGAATTCTGCAGAGGATAAAATAAGTGATATTCTAATTTGCAAAACTGATAACTGGAGAGAATGCATCAAAAAAGCTGAACATTTCCTCTTTCCCTGCCAGTTTTTGTATAATAGAATTCTGCCATTTGAAAGTGTTTTAGATTACATTAGCTACTTCTAAGAGATGTTGTCCTGCTATGAGTGGGTAGTTAAAAATAATTTATATATAAATATATATAAAACCTGTGCTCTACTACACACACACACACACGAACAATGCTTTTTTGTGGGCATAAATAATAAAAATAGAGATTGATAACACCCTACATTCAGTAATTACACTGACATCAGCAAGTATTGTTGGCCCAATTAGCAAAAGAAAGCTCACTGCCATATCGGTTGGAAACATGCAAAAGAGGCCTTCATCTTGCAGTGGATAGACAATGGCTAAAATGATAATGATATATATGAAATATTTATGATATGATATGAAATATACACATTCATATATATTAGAGATAGGCATTTTGAAACTGGTGTCAATAGAGATGCTACTACAGTAAAATTTCCATCTTGATACCATAAGTATGAAAGGCATAGAAGTCTCTCCCAAGACGTGGTTAATATTATCAGTGCTTCACTGAAAAGAGGTTTAAGATCTCTTTGTCCCCCACATATTTATTTATTTTTTATTTATTTATTTCGTCAAGCATGTATTAGATAACAGATATAAGTATAAACATGATTATGAATACATGAAATGGATACGAATAAAAGGCAAAATTAGGGGAGGGATGGTAGGCAC
>QLTV01002833.1:203125-217483 GCA_003457575.1 Thermophis baileyi
CGTGAAAGCTGCTTTATTCCTGTCCATTGCCTTGACGAAGTTTTTCATTAATCCCAACTTGATGTGTAATGGAGGTAGTAAAATCTTGTTGCTGTCTACAAGTGCTGGTTACTTTACATTTTTAGTCCCTGGTTGCAGTGTCTGCCATAGCAGCCAGTCTCTTTTGATATAGTGCAATGCTTTCGCACGACTGTCCCATTCACACAGGACGCAGCAATACTTAGTATATCCACCTCGAAGACCAAGTAAGATAGCAACCACCTTCAGGTCACCACAGATTGACCATTGATGTTGACCGTAGTTAATGCATCTTAAGAGCTCTTTCAAGTTTTCATATGTTTCTTTCATTGCAACTGCATAAGCAACTGGAACGGATGGTAGCTGATTGCCATTATGCAGCAATACAGCTTTAAGGCTCGTCTTGGAAGCATCAACAAACAACCTCCACTCATCTGGATTATCATCTATGTTGATGGCTGACATTACACCACAGATGTTGTTACAAACAGCAATACCATCTTCCTGGTCAAAGAATGGAAGAAGATCCTTTTCACGGTCACGGTATAGAGATGTACGAACATCACTTGCCAGGAGATTCCACTGCTTTAGTCTTGAACCTAAAACCTCTGCCTTGTTCTTCGGAAGATCCAGATCTCTTATTAGGTCATTCACTTCCATTTGTGTTATGAGGTGTGGTTCAGTGGATGTGGATGGCAGATAATCCGGGTCATGTAAGGCTGTTGGTTCATCACTACAAGCTTCCTGAGGTTTTTCCTCACTGGACTCAACTACGAAAGATTCAGGCGCTTTTGGAATCGGTAGTCCTTCTCCATGAGGTACTGGATGTATTGCTGATTGAATGTTTGGATACTGCACAAATAACTTTTTTTCTTAGTAAGACCTTTCGCAATTGGAGGCACCATACAAAAATAACAATTACTGACATTGGCAACTGACACTGTTGGTTCTCTCCAAATCATTGGCACTGCAACAGGCATAGAAGGCTTATTCCCATTCAACCATTGGACAAGTCTCGATCCACACGAATTACAGCATATGTGTGGCGCCCAGTTTTTGTCCTGGTCTCCTATTTTGCAACCGAAATACAAGTTGTAGGCTTTCTTAATCACGGTTGTGATCCTTCGTTTTTGGGATGCAAAAGTAACTTCACCGCAAATATAGCAGAAATTATCTGCTTTATTTAAACAGGTTTGAGGCATAACTAAATTTACTAGCATAAAACAATGTTTAAAGACGCTGTCTAACTCGCCAAGCAACAGATACTGTGCCTTATACAGACTTTGGTGAAGTAATATCAGCTAATATTGCATCATCTTGGTACGTGTGGTGGTTTTTTATTGACTATGTAATCTATGGTGTAAGTTGCATCATGCATTTTATATACCTTACTTCATTAGTTCGTTGCTTATATCATGGAAATTAAAGCCAATCTACATTTTTAAATGTTATTTTTGTTTTTAGCACCCCAACATTATGTAAGAAGAGCTGTTTTCATGCTCGCAACTTTTTACCTGTAGAACTATAGTTGCCCAATAATTGTGCACACATAGATATTCTACTAAGAAAGCCATAACCTCACTTTTACTTTCTTAAATATTCAGGTTTGAGGTTTATTAACATTTTGGATTGACTGAGAGCACAGTAGTTGTTCAATAATAAAATTAATCCTCCAAAATACAGCTTGCCTAATAATTGTGCACACAGTGTATATATACACATATTCAATTTATCCCTGTAATATAAACAGTCTAGAGTTACATCAGTGATAAATGCAGAATAAAAGTTAATAGCTAATAAACAAGCTAACAGAGGTTTCACAGAGCCGAGGTGGCGCAGTGGTTAGAGTGCAGTACTGCAGGCTACTTCAGCTGACTGTTCAGCAGTTCAGCGGTTCAAATCTCACCGGCTCAAGGTTGACTCAGCCTTCCATCCTTCCGAGGTGGGTAAAATGAGGACCCAGATTGTTGGGGGCAATATGCTGACTCTGTGAACCGCTTAGAGAGTGCTGTAAAGCACTGTAAAGCGGTATATAAGTCTAAGTGCTATTGCTATTGCTACCCTCAGAAGAATAAATTATGTCTGAAAACTTCTACCAATAGGATGAATAAATAATGTTATGCTTATTACTTTTAAACACATTCACAAACACAGGGAGAAACATTCTCACAAATACACATTTACAAATACAGTGAGAAACACTCTAAAGTATGTAGGGAAAAACCATCTGCATATACTGATCTGTACTTTAACAGCCTTTTTCTGCCCATTTCCACAGTATTTTTTTAAAAAATGTTCCTGTTGAAGTGTAATTGTTTCAAAGATTAGTATATGTTTCTGATTCAATATTAAGGACGAATGCTTGAAATAAATAAAAAGAAATTATTAGGTATACTTTCTTCTATGGCATATTTACAATCTGAATTGAGGGCCTGTTTGATTATCAATAATAATTTCTGTAGCTCACTGAATTGAAGTAATGACAAAATCAACGGAGGCATGTTATTGAATAAACATTAGTTATAATGAAAAAGCAATTAATCAAAATATAAGAAACAAATATTTTTCTGTTGTTTAGACAAAAAGCTGAATAAAGGTGCTGGAAGTTCAGCCTTGTTCTGTTCTATTTTTCATTTATTTTAGGAGATAGTATTATTTTGAATCATTCTTGTATCATTGTAAATTATCCTGAGGAATGCATATACTATATACTGAGCAACACATAATATAAACTAAAGCCCTGCATAAGGGGGGAAAAAAATATCCCTGAGTTGAAAGTCAGAGGTTCCGTAATACAGTTCATTGAAGTCTTTTAACTATTTGCCTTGTTGATTCAAAGAAAAGGTAGAAGAAACATGGAATATAACACAATCCTTCTATTTTGAAAAGCCTTCCTTTCTATAAATATTACAGAATATGAGGCTGCTTATTATATATTTATTTAAACTATTAATGAACTAAGTATTGTTTATTGGGTACTATATAGCACTGAAATACTTCCACTATAATAGAAAAGGTAATAGTGTCATGGAATGACAAAACTTTAAACATAGTATGTTGGATACAAATATATGGTATTTATGTAGTAAAACCTGAATGGATTTAATACATTTGATTTAATATTCTCTTCAGGAAAATAGAGATAAAGCATTGTGTCTTTCCATTGTTTAAAACAGTGGTAGCACTACAAGATAGAATATGGAATAATAGTATTGAAGGTACCTCGGAGGTCTTCTAGACCAAACCCCTGCAGGAGACTCTTTATCATTTATGACAAATGGTTGTCCAGTCTCTTTTGAAAGCCTCCAGTGATGAGCACCCACAACTTCTGAAGGCAAGCTGTTCCATTGATTGATTGATGTGACTGTTAGGAAATTTCTTCTTAGTTCTGGGTTGCTTCTCTCCTTGGTTAGTTTCCATCCATTGTTTCTTATCTTGTCTTTTGATGCTTTGGAAAATAGTTTGACCCCCTCATCTTTGTAGGAGTTTTTCAAATATTGGGGCAGTTCTATCATGTCACCCCTAGTCCTTCTTTCCATTAAACATCAGGGGTGAAATGCTCCTGGTTCAGCCTGGTCTGGGCATACCGGTAGCGGTAACTGCCAGTGGTTCAGAGAACCGGTAGCGGCGGCAGTGCGAGGCTCCGCCCACCCACCAGGACATTGCCATTTTCTTGTTTTTAACCCTCTGCACATGCGCAAAACATTCTGCGCATGTGCAGAGGGTGAAAAAGCGCATACAAAGCATGCGCAAAGCGTGCGCTTCCGAACCAGTAGGGAAGGTAAGTAGATTTCACCGCTGCTAAACATATCCAATTCTTGCAACCATTCTTTATATGTTTTAGCCTACAGCCCCCAAATCATTTATGTTGCTCTTCTCTGCACTCTTTCCAGAGTCTCAACATCTTTTGTATATTATGGTGACTAGAATTGAATGCAGTATTTCATTACTAGTACTAGTATTAATGGTGGTGGTATTAATGGTGGTAAAATTAGCAGTGTTAATTCTATTTCCATATTAACTTTCTAATATACAACGTAGCTTATGAAAGATGATAGATAGTTTTAAAGGGGTGTCAAACTCAATTTCATTAAGGACTGCATCAGGATTGTGGATGCCCTTGGGGGGCTGGGGTGGGCTTGGCTGGGGTTGGTGTGACCTGGTAGTCATGGCTGGCTGGGTGGGCAGGGCTGGGGGGAGTGGCCAACTCAACGTCACTTGCATTGGGGGACAGGACCAGCGTGGGCGCTGGGGCCTGACCACTGGAGGAGCCTCGCTGACCCTCTCAGGCTGCATGAGGGTCTGCCAGGGGCCCTAGGTGGCAGGCGCATAGCCCTTGAGCTCCCAAAGCACCGGGGGCCCATGGCCCAGCCCTGAGGGGACACCCAGCCATGCTTGCTTCCTCCTCAAGGCTGCCGCTGCTGGGCTTGCTCTCCTTGTGTGGGCTAGGCTTTCCAGACTTGGGGGGGATGAGGGGGGATGGGGCTCTTGCTGGAGGGGACTGCTGTTGCCATTGCTGTTGCCATGAGGTGGGGCAAGTTGAGGCAGGTGGTGGGGTATTGGCCTGGCTGCAGGTCCCAGAGGTGCATGGTAGAGGGCGTGTGGGACAGCTCTGGCGCTGGGCTCGGGTGGGGCAGAGTGGGAAGTGGTCCTGGCTGCCTCTTGGGGACAGGGGCTCCCCACCCTTCCCATCATGGGTGGGGCGGTGGGTGGGAGGCAGGGGGCTGGAGGCTTATTCCAGCTAAGCTGGAGGAGAAGGTTTGGATGGCAGGGGCGAGCCCTGTGGTGGCGGTACTGGTAGCAGGCAAAGGCATAGGTGCAGGTGAGGCACATGATTTGGTTCACCAGGTGGCCATGTGGCCGACTGCCCCATCCCAACTGCGGGGGCCATGGGCAAACAAAAACAAATGCTGGGGCAAAGGCAGAGGCATGGGGGAGGAGGCATGTGATTCGGCCCGTTGCGCGGCCTTGTGTTTGACATGTCTGCACAAGAACATAACCATTCTACACATTTCCTCTACTTCTGCAATAAAATAGAACTTATAACGAATAGATACATTTCTCCTTTAAAGGAACAGGAGTATGAAAGTTTACAACACAATTAGCATTCAGCAGCTAGATGCTGATTTGAAACAATAATAATCTATACCTAAATAAATATTTATTTGTTATAAGCTTTCCAGTATTTTATTGAAGCATTAATTTAAAGCATTTATTAAAATATGCCAAACTGATAAAATTGGGTCAGGTATTGGAAGAAATCTTGGAGATCAGCTTCCAGAATGCCATTTTGAGTTTCTTGTTCCTCATGCTGTGGATCAGTGGATTCAAGACTGGTGACACAACACAGTAAAACAATCAGAATGTCTGATGCTCTTGGGGAGCTGGATATGTGCCTCAGGTATGCAAAGTCACCACTGACCATAAATAGACAAAAGACTAGGAGATGAGTTAAACAGGTAGATAAGGCCTTTTGCTTCCCTTGGGTAGATGATATTTGCAAAACTGTTCTAAAAATCTTCACATATGAAAACACAATTATAGAAAATAATAATGAGCTCTAAACAAAAAACAAGGATTAGTGCCCATTGTACTGCAACATAAGAGACAGAAGATGACACCTTGAGCAACTGGAGGATTTCACAAAAGAACTGATTCATGATTCTGGAACAGGACTTCACTATAAATAAATTTCCTGTGAAAAGTATTGCATAGAAAAGACCCCCCCCCCCATCCATGCACTGGTAACCATTTGGATGCAGGCTGTTTTGTTCAGTATAATCTCATAATGCAATGGATTGCAGATGGCTACATAACGATCAAAAGCCATGATTCCTACTATGATTTGATTGCTTATTTGTACCCGGACTATCATTAAGTGTTGTACCTTATGATTCTTGACGAACTTATCTTTTCTTTTATGTACACTGAGAGCATATGCACCAAGACAAATTCCTTGTTTGTCCAATCACACTTGGCCAATAAAAAATTCTATTCTATTCTATTCTATTCTATTCTATTCTATTCTATTCTATTCTATTCTATTCTATTCTATTCTATTCTATTCTATTCTATTCTATTCTATTCTATTCTATTCTATTCTATTCTATTCTATTCTGACACCCAGGAGAAAGAAATGAGACATGATGAAAAAAAAAAAACAAGGAAGAAAACCTGGCAGAGACATCCAGAGTAAGAAATGGCTTCTGTGTTCATAAAGGACTTTAGCATGGACTTGGGAACTGTGACTGAGATGGAGCCAAGATCTTGCAAGGATAGATTGACTAGAAGAAAATACATGGGTGAATGGAGTTGATAGCTATAAACAATGACAATGATGATGATGAGATTTTCAATGAGTGCTACCAAATAAATTATTAAAAAAAAACAAAAAACCAATGATGTGGACTATCCATAGCTCCTCAGTATTAGGAATCCATGCAGAAGGAATTCACTGACCCTTGATTTATTTTCCATTCTGCTTGTTAGATTTCAGAGCTTCTAATAGGAGGTTCTGAGCCTTTTCTCATGTATCTGTAGCAGTATTTAAGTTGGAAAGAAATGCTTTTCAAAGAATTTCCTTTAATGTGAGCATGTTAAGTAAATCGGAGGTTTATCTGTTGGATGTTTGTAATTAATCTCAGGGGAGCCATTTCTCAGAAGCCTACTTTATTTTATCAGCCCTAAATCCATGTAAATATGGGGAAATGTGGTTACAGCTTTGTTTGTATTATCTATAATCTATAAAGGAAATAATGTACAGGCCTTTCTGACTGCTTTGATTGAAAGATAAGATAATTTCTGTGCTGAATTCAGTTTCAAAACTAAAGTCTCTGTGACCAATGAATACTTTTTTTTTTGTTAGTTTTGGTAAATATTTCCAAGAGCTATAGTAGAGACTATGCTATTGTATAAAAAAGAGAAGGCTTAGCAATAAATTTTAATTCACCTTCCATCGAATCTTGGCTTATCATATAAAAACTAATAAATTGTTAGTAATGATTTGTACATGATTGCCTGTACATCCATTATATAGCCACATTTATATTGTTTATTTTATTGTCTGATTATACTTGCAACTGTTTCTAGGAACTGCCTCCAGTGTACCAAGATGGTAGAGTAAGAGAGGGAGGAGGAAGAGAAGGAGGGGGAGGGGGAGGAGAAGGAGCAAATGTTTGTAACTAAATTATTGTTCAAAATATATTCTTAAACTGCTTGTTGCTTTATTGGAACATTTATTTTTCTTTGCTTACACAGTGATGTGTAAGGAACTTTGTCTGATTGACTGTTTCAGCCCTTTTCCACATACTGCACGTTATCAACTCATTCATAAATATAAAGCATCTTAGATAAGTTGCTCCTATGTGCTTTCTTTACACATTCTAGTGTTATCCTCTTTACTTTTATGTTTTTATTAATAGTATACTTTTTAAATAATCAAATAATTTAACTGTGTAGTTAACTGGCATATTGACATAACTTGGATACTACAAAGTTAAAATGGTATTTAATTAAAAATAGCATGGTGTGCCCTATGTTTCAAATATTTAATACTAAATGAAAAGTACACAGTTTTGTTAATAAATAGATGATCTACATAATAGTGTCAAACATGTTTTTACTCTAAGATATAATAATTATACCTGATGAAAAATATTAATGTTTTAGACTAAAAATCTAATTAAGAAGGAAATACAGTATGAAAGCCTGTGGGTTATTTTTTATGGGAAACTGAGGGAGAAACAAAATTCAGTGTTAACATAACCAAGTGTCCTATCTATTATCTTTATGCATCATCAATAGTAATCCATCCACTTTTTCTTATCATTTTGTCTCACAGATATTATAAAGTCTATTTTAAAGTGGCAGCATTTTGGTAGAGGTATTTTTCTTTATTACTATTTCTGTATCTCTGTTGATATCCTTATATTCTATCCCATAGACCAATGGTTCTCAATCTGTGGTCAGGGGATCCCTGGGGAGTTGTTATGTCAATACAGGAGGTCTGCAAAGGCTTGGAGAAATGTTATGATTTAAATCTTGAGTTAGGTCTTTATAGTTCATGGCCATGGTCTATGGCCACAAAAATGTAATTAAAGTGATCTGTGGTGAAAAAAAGATTGAGAACCACTGCCCTAGACCAACTGAGAAAAAAGCAGGGAACAGTTGCCCTACCTGGCACCCTCTTTTTCAGACTTTGACTTGTAGAATGTAGTTCCTTCACCTTCAGGTGGCTTCACGCTCTTACAAACCATTTGTGATTAGTAAAAAGATCTCATTGTGCTTCCCATATTTGCCAGATTTGGGTTCACTGTTAAACCTGTAATCTGTTGGCCATCTTCTCTGAAACTCAACCTGGATCATTCCAGGTGACTTCAAATCCCTCAAACCAAATCTGTTTAGCAGCTTAAAACTACCCATTCCTTTTCAGGATCACCAGCCAATGTGCTTCTTTCTTTCTTTCCCTAATTTCCAAATTTACAAGAACCAAAGCTGTCTACATTTTAGGTTGCTGACTCTTAATACTTCCGTTCCTCCTCTTTGCATTGTTGTTTGACAAAATGTCTCTTTGATTTTGTTTACACTCGATCTCCTTTGTCAACTCTGTGTATCTCCTTTCTTTACAGGAAAAGGAAGGTGAGAGGAAAGATTATTATTCATTGTGATCTCAAGCTTGGATGTAATGTGACAAATGTTACAAAGCAATGTGTAATGGCAGGCTGCCACACATTTCTTTTCTGTTGATTCACAGCTATTCCACACCTTGTATCTCCATTGCATATTTAAAAAGTAAAAAAAAGAAAGAAATTATTTTAAGTTGTTCCCATAGTTTAGAGCATATTTTACACAACCGGTCCTTACTGGTAAAATAACTCCAATTAAACAGAAATTCCATAGAGATGGAAGCAATTAAATTCTATTTGATATCAGCCTTAGTATGTGGAGCAAAAGGACAAAGATAAGGAATATCTTGAAAGTAAAATCTAAAAATAAAATATATGAAGAGCAAAAGTAGGATGTATATTTTCATACTTTTACCAATAAAATGTGCATTGTTTTTTGGTAAAATAAAATAAAATAACTACACTCTGTAGTTTGTTGAATATTTAAATAATGTATTTATGTACCATCAACATCATACAAATTTCTGTATAGTACAGTATATTATCTCAGCTGATCCTATAAATGAATTTTTTAAAGTGAAAATTTATGTTGTCTATGTATCTGACTACCTACCTATAGACATATTGTTTCAGACTGATAATTCTCATCTTTTCCTAAAAGATTCATTAGATATAAATGAACTGAAATTAAAAAGATTAAGAATATCAAAGAAAGATGAAAATGATCATATGCCAATAATGAACAATTGCTGGAAACATATAATTTGAAAAGTAATAAAAAAGAACAGATTAAAATATTGTGGGGATCTGAATACAAACTGATGGTCTAGGCTTATAACATGCTGATTTTAATTGCCATTAAAAACAAGAAAGTTTGCATAATTAGCAATAGCAATAGCACTTAAACTTATATACCGCTTTATAGTGCTTTACAGCCCTCTCTAAGCGGTTCACAGAGTCAGCATATTGCCCCCCAACAATCTGGGTCCTCATTTTACCCACCTCGGAAGGATGGAAGGCTGAGTCAACCTTGAGCCGGTGAGATTTGAACTGCTGAACTGCAGCTAGCAGTCAGCTGAAGTAGCCTGCAGTACTGCACTCTAACCACTGCGCCACCTCGGCTCTAATTGTTGTTCCAATATCAAAGAATTAAGAAAGCCAGCATTACATTTATATTTAAAGAAATGTATCTACCTACAGCAATATAATCTGATATTTTTTTCCATTACATTGTCTACTATGTAATGGAAATAATAAGATATGGATTCATTTCTCCTTTAGAGAAAAAGTGTGTGAAATTTAACAGCACAGTTAGTATTCAGCCGTATTACTTTATGTAGTATCACAAGGATTTAATCCTAAATGCTTATCTGAGACAATAATATTTTAACTAGATTAATGCTTGTAGAGTGTAAGCTGCCTAGAATTGTAAACAAATGTTTTAAAACAACCAAAAACAAGGCTACATAACAGCACTGCAGTTTTCTCAATTTCAAAAGGATAAAGCCTAACACACTAATTCAATTCCACTTAATTTATCAATTGATATCCATAGTAAAAGGTGAATACTTATTGTATCTAAATGGTCAAACAATTTAAAGTATTTATTAAACTACACAAACTGAGAAATTTGTGACAGGTTCTTGAAATAAATATTGATGATCAGCTTCCTGAATGCCATTTTGAGTTCTTTGTTCCTCATACTGTAGATCAGTGGATTCATGATTGGTGGCACTACACAGTAAAACATAGAAATCAGGATATCTGATGTTGATGGTGAAATAGATATGGGTCTCAGGTATGCAAAATTACCACTTATCAGAAACAGACAAATGACTATGAGGTGGGGTAAGCAAGTAGAGAAGGCCTTATGCTCTCCATGGGTAGATCGGATCCTCAACACTGCTCTGAAGATCTGAACATAAGAAAAAATAATTAGAGCAAAATAGAAAAAAGCTAAAGTAGAACCAAAGGTTAGAGCCCAGACTACTGCAACATAGGAGTGAGAGCAAGAGATCTTGAGCAGCTGAGGGATTTCACAAAAGAACTGATTAATAATTCTGGAACAGAAGTTCACTGTAAATAAGTTTCGTGTATAAAGTATTGCATAGAAAAGGCCACCCATCCATGCACTGGTTGCCATTTGGATGCAGGTTTTTTTGTTCAGTATAATCTCATAATGCAATGGATTGCAGATGGCTACATAACGATCATAGGCCATGACACCCAGGAGAAAGAAATGAGACAGCATGAAGAAAACGAGGAAGAAAACTTGGCAGAGACATCCGGAGTAAGAAATGGCTTCTGTGTTCATCAAAGAATTCAGCATCGACTTGGGAACTGTGACAGAGATGGAGCCAAGGTCTTGCAAGGATAGATTGACTAGAAAAAAATACATGGGTGAATGGAGCTGATGGCTATAAACAATGACAGTGATGATGATGAGGTTTTCAATGAGGGCTACCATATAAATTATTAAAAAGACAATGATGTGGAATATCCGTAGCTCCTCAGTATCAGGGAATCCATGCAGAAGGAATTCACTGACTCTCGATTTATTTTCCATTCTTCTTTTTAGACTTCGGAATTTGTAACAGGAGATCAAACATAAGATCTGTTTCTCATGTATCTGTGGCAGTAGTCAAGAGGGAATGAAATGCTATTCAAAGAAACTCCTTTAATCTGGGAGTGCTAGTTTAAAAGCAGAGGTTTATCTATAGGATATTTGTCATTATCCTCAGGAGGCTGATTTCTCAAAAGCCTAGTTTATTTTTGAGCTGTAAGTCCATGTGGGAAAATGTGTTTAGAGTTTTATTCATGCTTCTTTTTGTCTACATATTCTATTTTCTTATTTGTACAAAGAAATTCATTAGTAAGAAATGAAATGAAATAAAACGGAAAAGGTTATCAAAGAAAAATGTAAAAAGGTGAGAATTGCCATTCTGAAGCTATGCATGTATGTAGATAAGCAGATTTGTTTAATCATAAATGTTTACTCTTTTTAAAATTTACTTAAAGACTCAGCAGAGATAATGAAATAAATAAGTAAAATGATTTAAAAAATGTAAATTTTATTTCTCTCTTCATTCCAGATGGGATTTATTCTCCAAGTTTTGCTCCTTCATTTAGACTATTTATCAGGCTTATATGGCCTCGTCTCTTTTTCTGGATGTGATGCTCAGGTCCTTTTCTTTATCTTCTTTGTAGGATATGATATTCCCCTTGTTATAGTCATGGCTATGATTGCTATGTCATCATTTGCAACACTTTTTTAAAATATGAATGTGTTAGATAGGCGCGGGAAAGAATAGCCGAGACGAGGAACCGTTCAGCACTTTATTAAGGCTAGCAAGAGCTCACAGCAGACTGCCGGCCGGCTGCAAGGGGAACCGCTTTTAAGGGTTTCCTCGCAGCCGGCTGGCCATTGACAGTGCTTCAATTCTCCCGCCGCTGACTAAGCCAATCAGCGGCGGGCATGCAAATACTCACTCGTACGTCAGTACGTAACACCCCTCCCCTCTTAGTTCAGCAATTGTCCAATCAGTAATCGGTAAAAGTAACATAGTCACGTAAATAGGCGGGTCGCCGAGTCATCCGACTGGGCCTGCACAGTTCAGTTCTTAGAGTGTTCTCACCCAGTGTGGACATGGTCTCTGTTGCTCCGTCCTTGTTCCATGGAAATATCTGGAACTGGCCTCCAGGCATGGCGGCTGAAAACTCCACCTCCTTGTCCTTCGGTCCCGGTTGAGGCCTCTGGATCCCAGTGGTCTCGGGTAGGTATTTGCGCTCTCCATTTGGGCTTGAGTTAGGCGATCTGTGGTGTGTTGTAGTCAGGGCCTGGTCTTCATTCTGCATGCCTGTGTGCCCATAACTGTATGGTTGGCGGGGCGGAGATCCGCGATGTTCTGGGGTTGTCGGAATCGCTCTGGGGTTCGGCTCTTCATCTGTTTGCCTTAGCCAGGAGTCTCTTATTCTGGTCCGGAGTTGGTCGATGTGCCACCTCCATATTCTGCCGTCTTCCAGCTGGACCCTGTAGGACTTCGGACCGGTCATTTCAGTGACAGTTGCCTTGATCCACTTCGGGTCCCCCGAGAAATTTTGTGCAAAAATGAGGTTGTCTGTGGCTAGTGTTCGGGTAGGCCTATGGGATTCCAGTGGCTTGTCCAGGTTGTATGTCAGGTTGAGCTGGTCCAGTTGGGATCATAGCCTTCTCCCCATTAACAGCTCTGCCGGGCTGTGGTTGGTAGCTGCGCTTGGCGTTATGTGTTGAGCCAGCAGGAATTGGTCGATGCGTTCCTGCCAGCTTCCTGGGCCCATTCTTGTCAACGTCTCTTTAGTCATTTGCACCATCCTTTCAGCCTGGCCATTGCTCGCCGGCTTAAAAGGCGATACGAGTATGTGTCTGATTCCTAGGTTTGCCAGGAATACCTCCATCTGTTGGGCCGTCAGCTGTGGCCCATTGTCTGACACCAGGGTGTCCGGTAGTCCGTGGGTCGCGAACAATCTTCGAAAGGTTTTGATGGTGGCGTCGGTAGTCGTTGATGGCATGTTGACCACCTCTAGCCACTTGGAGTAGGCATCCACTACTATTAAGAATGTCTGACCTTCCATTGGCCCGGCGAAGTCTATATGGATCTGTGACCATGGTGCGTTGAGGGTTTCCCATTCAAATGGGCTGGACTTCTGGGGGACTGGTCTGGTTTCCTAGCAGGGCTGACACGTGGCTACCCATTCGGTTATGTCTTTGTCCAGGTGTGGCCACCACAGATAGCTTCTTGCCAGCGCTTTCATTCTCACGATCCCTGGATGCCCAATGTGTAGGGTCCTGATCACTCTCTTCTGGAGTGCCTGCGGGATCACCATTCGCTCCTCCCATAATAGATAACCTTTTAAAACCGACAGTTCCTGTTGTTTATTTTTGAATGTTCTAAATTCTTCCTCTTCTTCCTCGTGTGTCCACCCCCTCACCACCCAGTTCATTACTTTAGAGAGCACCCTGTCTTTGGCTGAGTGGTCTGCGACGTCTCGAGATGTGACGGGGCTGGTCCGCTCTATGTTGACGAGCAGGATTTCGGCCACAGGAGTGGGGTCTTGTACCAGGTCAGATTCAGGGCAGCGGCTAAGAGCGTCTGCGTGGGCGATGCTCTTTCCGGGACGGTGGAGGAGCGTGTAACTGTACCCCGATAGGAAGATGGACCAACGCGTCAGTCTAGGGGACATGTATTGAGGTGTCTGGAGGTTGCCAGCAAGTAGACCCAGTAGCGGCTTGTGGTCTGTGATTAGGTCGAACTTGCATCCATAAAGGTATTCGTGGAAACGCTTGATGCCTGCCACTGCTGCAAGCGCTTCCTTAACTAGTTGGCTGTAATTGCGTTCAGCCGGGGATAGTGTCTTTGAGTAAAATGCTGTGGGGGCTTCTGAGCCGTTGGGCAGTTTATGGCTCAGTACTGCCCCCACTCTGAAGGGGGAGGGTCTCACTGTATTGAATCAGGACGCTGTCTGACGAAAGTAGGTCTTTTACTGCGATGAAAGTGTCTGCCTCTCTTTTGCCCCATGTCCACGTGGCCGTCTTCCCCAGGAGTCTATGCAATGGCTCCGCAACTGTTGCTTTCTGTCGTAGAAAAACGGCATAGAAATTTAGAAGTCCTAGAAATGCTTGTAATTCAGTTTTGGGGGCTGGCGCTTCTTTGATGGCCTTAATTTTTTTCTCTGGGGG
>QLTV01002833.1:225333-236601 GCA_003457575.1 Thermophis baileyi
AAGCATTTTAAAATCATTTTTTATATTTTTGAAAATGAAGCACCTGCATACATCATGTTGCCACCAGAAATAAAGCCAGAGATACTCAATGGGGACTCTGAAAGGTTAAGATATTGCTTTCCACACAAAAAATAAAGTATAGCATTCTTATTAAATGGGCAAATCTCTACCTTCACATTTTGGTTCCTTATCTTGTCCCTGAAGATATAAAATCATTACTTTTTATAAGGTTTAGTTTTCTTATCTTAATGTATTTAGATGATGTATATTTTTATAGTCATGTCCTAGGAAAATTCTCAAAACATTTTTTTTCACATTATTATATGATACAAATTACGATGTTGATTGTTTTTAAAGGAAAAGTTTGCATGAATACAAATCTTTGGCTGAACAAATATTTTCTTCAACACAAGATTGGCCATTTATCAGTACTCCTTCATAAATATTGTTTATCCAGATCAAGTCTGTTCTATATTAAATCCACAAGCTAGGTTTCTTAAGTAATTTCAAAGAGAAGTTTATACATACATGAAAGCAACTTTGGTTCTTGCTTTTTTTGCATGCAGGTGCATATATTTCTTTTTTCTTTTTATTTAATAGTATCTCTAGATAGATATACAGATTTAATTAATGGGAATGATACAGTAAAAATGCATGTGCTGTATAAAAATAGCAATTAAGCAAGGATGTATAAAATTTATATTTAGATCAATCTATATATAGGCAGGAACATTACAATTCTATACATTTCTATTATTTCTGCAATAAAATATGTAAAATAAATCATAATGAAGGCATGCATTTTTCCTTTAAAGGAATAGGAGTATGAAATTTAACATCACAATTAGCATTCTGCTGTATTTTTTATGTTGTTTCACAAAGATATAATGCTAGTTGTTGGTCTGAGAAAATGATAATCTTTATCTAAATTAATGTTTATTGGTTATAAGCTGCCCAGCATTGTATTCAAGCAATAACTTAAAGCATTTATTAAAATAAACAAAATGGGGGGGGGGGGAATAGGTCAGGTATTGGGAAAAAACTTGAAGATCAGCTTCCAGAATGCAATTTTAAGTTCCTTGTTCCTCATGCTGTAGATCAATGGATTCAAGATTGGTGGCACCACACAGTAAAATGTTGAAATCAGGATTTCTGATGTTGATGGGAAGCTAGATGTGGGTTTCAGGTATGCAAAATTACCACTTACCAGAAACAGACAAATGACTAGGAGATGAGGTAAGCAAGTAGAGAAGGCCTTTTGTTTCCCTTGGGTAGATGGGATTTGTAAAACTGCCTTAAAAATCCTCACATACGAAAACACAATTAGAACAAAAAGAATGAATGCGAAACAAGAACCCAAGATAAGTACCCACTCTTCTGCAACATAAGAGTCAGAGCAAGAGATCTTGAGCAGTTGAGGGATTTCACAGAAGAACTGATTGATGATTCTAGAACAGAACTTCACAGAAAACAACTTTCCTGTATGGAGCATAGAATAAGACAGCCCACCCATCCAGACACTGGTTGCCATTTGGATACAGGCTTTTTTGCTCATTATAGTCTCATAATGCAGTGGGTTGCAAATGGCTACATAACGATCATAGGCCATGACACACAGGAGAAAGAAGTGAGACATCATAAAGAAAACAAGGAAGAAAACTTGGCAGAGACATCCAGAGTAAGAAATGGCTTCTGTGTTCATCAAAGAATTCAGCATTGATTTGGGAACTGTAACCAAGATGGAGCCAAGATCTTGCAAGGATAGATTGACTAGAAAAAAATACATGGGTGAATGGAGCTGATGGCTATAAACAATGACAGTGATGATGATGATATTTTCAATAAGTGCTACCAAATAAATTATTAAAAAGACAACGATATGGACTATCCATAGCTTCCCAGTATCAGGGAATCCATGCAAAAGAAATTCACTGACTCCAGATTCATTTTCCATTTGGCTTTTTAGACTTCAGAACTTCTAATAGGAGAGCAACCTCACACTCTTTTCTCGTGTATCTGTGGCAATATTCAATGCTTTTCAAACAATTTATTTTGATGTTAGAATGCTAGGTAAAAAGAATTTTATGTATGGGATGCTTGTAATTATCCTCAGGGGAGGGGCATTTCTCAGGAGCCTAGTTTACTTTTGAAGTCATGTAGGTGTTGGAAAATGTGATTAGAGCTTTGTTCATTCTGCCTTTAATCCAGAGGTCAGTAATTAATTTTCCAAAGAGCCACATGACAAAGTGGGACTATTGTGGAAGGCTGCTGTTCTTCCCTCCCTGCTGTTCTGCTGTTCTGCCACCCTCTGTTGCTCTGTCACCCCCTGCTGCTCCCACCACTGCACCTCCTCTCCCATCACTGCCCTGCTGCTGCCACCCTGGCCTCTATCTCTCTCTACTGTCCCCCACCCCTGCCTCTGCCATTATGGGGTAGATAGGGACAGGCAAAGGGCCAGATGTGGCCCAAGGGCCATAAAGTGCATGGATGTGCTTTAATCTATAGAGCAAATATTGTACTCGTTTTCCAGACTGCTTTGATTGTAGCACAAGATAATTTCTGGGCTGACTTCAGTTTCAAAACTAAAATATCTTTGACAAATTAAGATCACTCTTAAACCTGCAATCTTTTTGCAATCTTTGAATTCAACATGGAACACTCCAGGACATTTCTGGTTACCTCAAACCCAACCCCTTTAGCAGCTTAAAATTTCGTATTCTGTTTCAGGATCACCAGCCAAAGTCTCCCCCCCCACCCATAATTTCCAAATTTACAAGAAGCAATGCTTCTAGATCCATTTTGGGTTGCTGGCTTTAACACCACCATTTCTCCTCTTTTCATTGTTGTTCCAAAAATGTCTGTTTTGTTTTCTGTCTTCATGTTATTTGTCCACTTGGCATATCTCCTTTCTTTACAAGAACAAACAAGCTAGAGGGATATTAAGATTATCTATTGTGCTCTCAGACTTCCGTGTTAACTAAAAAAACCCAGAGTATCCCTTTCAGGTACATGTCACAAGATGCTACAGAACAATGAGCAACAGCAGAAAGTCACACATTATTTCCTGATGATTTAAAAGTATACTACACATTTTATCTCCATTGCATATTAAAATATTAAAATTATTTTTAATATTAAACAGTTTTCCTTACTGACCATATGACTCCAGTTTATCCAAAATTCTATAATGAAAAGAAGATATTCATTCTGAATTGCCATCAATACAGGCACTTAAAGCAAAGATGCTGAGAATAAAGATGAGGAATAACTTCAAAGTAAAATTTGAAAGTAAAATGTATGAAGAGAAAAAAAATAAGATTTATATTTTCATAATTGTACTGATAAGCTAGACATTATTCTTTGGACAGAATGAAAATCACTGTGAGATTTGTAGAAATTTTAAATTATACAGTATATTTATGTACCATAAGCACAGTATAGATTTCTGTTTAGTATTTCCTATCTCTACATACATACATACATACATACATACATACATACATACATACATACATACATACACAAACATATATTGTTTCAGAAATTCTCATCTTTTTATAAAGAGATTTATTAGAAAGAAATGAACTGAAATAAAATAGAAAATAATATCAAAGAAAAGAATGAGAATTATATGCTAATCATGAAAAATTGGTGGAAACATAATTGAAAAGGTAGTTGAAAATATTTATATTTAAAATAATATATAGGTTAAAATATTGTGGGATTTACAAATGTAAACTGATAGTCCTGGCTCATAACACATCAGATTTAAACTGTGGCTCAAAAGAAGAAATTATAGATAATTGATATGCAGAACCAAGGGATATTAGAACACAAGACAGAGAACTAGAAAATATCACAAAATATCAAGATTTTAAAATAGTAGTTGAAAACAATGGCATAAAGTAATGGGGGTCCCAGAAAATGTACATTTTGACAAAATTTCCATCTATCAATTGCAAAAGACCACCTTGCTTGGATCCACACATATACTACACTGATGCATTATGACTATCTAGGTTCTTGGGAAGAACTTGGGAAGAACTTGATGCAAACAAAGCCCAATACCTGCTAAAGAACTGGCAGCTGTGATTTTACATTATTGGGCTTATAGAAACGTAGTATCACTAACTTTTAAAGTAGGGCTATGCAATGGTGATCTTCAATAGATACAATCAAGCTAAGCATTGCACAACTCTCGACGTTTGATAGGATGGTGATCCAAAGTTCTGGGGATTTATCATTTATGTCTGTTCCAGAATTTATTTATTTATTTATATATATATATCCACAATAAGATTAGTTTTCATATATTCCTTTTATGAATATATAATATAAAACACAGTACTTCAATTTCAGGGAGACATGAATAGGGCTGCTATGCAGTAGGTAAAATATTTCATTCCTTCCTTCCACCAAACTTCAGCAGCAGAAAAGAGAATCTTAAATTTGCTTCTTGCTTTCTATGCATGTTGGAGCATGTTCTCTTTTTTTTTCTAATAATGTTTTTAGACAGGCATAAACTATTTATTTACCTAATTATTTGATTGTTTGTTTGTTTGCAAATAATTCAAGGAGGTAAACATATCCAACATACCCTCCACCTCCTATTTTCCCCATAACAACAACCCTGGCAGGTTGGCTGGACAGAGAGTGAGTGGTCCAATGTCACCCAGCTGGTTTTTATGGCTAAGGCAGGATGTGAACTCACAATCCTCTGCTTTCTAGCCTAAACCAAAAGGAAGGAAGGAAGGAAGGAAGGAAGGAAGGAAGGAAGGAAAAAAGAAAGGAAGGAAGGAAGGAAGGAAGGAAGGAAGGAAGGAAGGAAGGAAGGAAGGAAAGAAAGAAACAGAAAATTGTATCTTTCCTAAAAGAAAAAGAATTAAGAAACCCATTGTAAAATTTATATTTTAAAAAAATTCATGTATAGATAAAGCATGATGTATATTTCCATACATTTATCCTATTTTTGCAAATATATATAATAATGAATGGATGCATTTCATCTTTAAAGAAACAGAGCTATGAAATTGTTCAACAGCACATACAGCATTCACCTGCATTTCTTTAAGTTGTACCACAGAGATCTAATTCTAGATATTGGTCTGTGACTATAATCCTTTTTAACTAGATAAAGTTTTATTGATTGCAAGCTGCTTTACATTTGTATAACAATGTTCCAAACAAACATCAAGGCTACATAAAAAATTGTACTTTTATCAATTTCACAAGGAGAAAGCCTAACACACTGAATCAGTTTCATTTAATTTATCAATTGATTTGCTTAAGAAACATTTAGTTTAGTATTTGTATAATCACTCACTGAAGGTATCACAAAATGGCCAAACAAATTACAACTTTTATTAAACTACACAAAACTGACAAATTTCAGGCAAGGTGTTGGAAAAAATATTGAGGATCAGTTTCCAAATTGCCATTTTGAGTTCGGTGTTTCTCATGCTGTAGATCAGTGGATTCATTACTGGTGGCAGCACACAGTAAAACATAGAAATGAGAATGTCTGATGTTGATGGGGAGCTGGATATGGGTTTCAGGTATGCAAAGGTACCACTTATCAGAAAAATACAAATGACTATGAGATGAGGTAAGCAAGTAGAGAAGGCCTTTTGCTTCCCTTGGGTAGATGGGATTTTCAAAACTGCTTGAAAAATTTTCACATATGAAAATACAATTAGAGCAAAAAGAATGAATCCTAAAGAAGAACCTAGAATGAGTATCCATTCTTCTACAGCGTAAGAGTCAGAGCAAGAGATCTTGAGCAACTGTGGGATTTCACAAAAGAACTGATTGATGATTCTTGAACAGAACTTCACTGTAAACAAATTTCCTGTATGGAGCACTGAATAAGATAGCCCACACATCCAGACACTGGTTACCATTTTGATGCAGGCTTTTTTGTTCAGTATAGTCTCATAATGCAGTGGGTTACAGATGGCTACATAACGATCATAGGCCATGACACTGAGGAGAAAGAAGTGAGACAGGATGAAGAAAACAAGGAAGAAAACTTGGCAGAGACATCCAGAGTAAGAAATGGCTTCTGTGTTCATCAAGGAATTCGTCATCGACTTGGGAACTGTGACAGAGATGGAGCCAAAATCTTGCAAGGATAGATTGACTAGAAAAAAATACATGGGTGAATGCAGCTGATGGCTATAAACAATTACAGTGATGATGATGAGGTTTTCAATGAGAGCTACTAAATAAATTATTAAAAAAACAATGATGTGGATTATCCGTAGCTCCTCAGTATCAGGGAATCCATGCAGAAGGAATTCATTGACTCTAGATTTATTTTCCATTCAGCTTTTTAGATTTCAGAGCTTGTAATAGAATGTCAAATCTCATATACTTTTCTCATGTACCTGTGGCAGTATTCAAGATGAAGTGAAATGCTCTTCAATTTCTTTTAATATAAGAATGCTAGATAAAAACAAAGGTTTATCTTTGTTTAATTTTGTAATATTCCTCAGGGCACCCATTTCTCAGGAGCTTAGTTTACTTTAGCAGTCTTAAGTCTATGTAGGTGTGGGAAAATGTGGTTAGAGATTTGTTCATACTTCCTTTAATCTATAGAACAAATAATGCTTTGATTGTTGCGTAAGATATCTATACTTCCAGAAGTAAAGTCTCTGTAACAAATGCATAATTGGTTTTTGTTTGTTTTTTGTTTTTCCTTGGCTAAATACTTCAGTTTTGCATGTAAGGTGCTGTAGTAGAGACTGTGCAAACAGCTCAATATAAACAAGAGTTTTAAAAAAAGAAATTCCAAGTAATATTCCAGGAAACACCTATCTAATCTTAGCTTATCTTTAAAAAACTAAACAATTGTTGGTGATGCTTAATAAATAGTTACCTGTACCTCCACTACATAATCAAATGTATTTTCTTTATTATCTGTGTCATTTATAGTTGTAATTATATTTGAATGAAGGACTAGCTCGGTCTATCATGAATGTAGATTAGGAAAGAGGAGGAGGAGGAGGAGGAGGAGGAGGAAGAGGAGGAGGAGGAGGAGGAGGAGGAGGAGGAGGAGGAGGAGGAGGAGGAGGAGGAGGAGGAGGAGGAGGCAAGCCGGAGTCTTCTTTCGTTGGGGGTGTTACTTGGAACCCTGACAACCCAACTAAGTAACATCATCAGTGCTAAAAGTGGAGGTGAAGGGGAAGGAGGAGGAGGAGGAGGAGGAGGAGGAGGAGGAGGAGGGGAATAAAGTATATTAAATAGAGTTGAGGAGTCAAAAGTTAAAAAAATTCAACTTTGCATTTCCAAAACACTGGGAACAAACAAATACATTATAATACTATCTTTTTTATAATTAGTGTGCTTAATTAGGACATTTAATATTTTTTCCCAGTTCAGAAGATAGGCAAAATTTCAAGTTTCAACCTTATATTAGTTTTAAATCTTTTCTGGAACATGGTTTTGCCTAAATTTTGGTGATATCCTATTTAAAATATCTTTAATCTCCCTAAAAGACAGTATATAAAAGTGATTAAGCCAATGCAAAACTCACTGTAATATGGAAACATTAAAATAGGTTTTTATAGAAGAACATGCTGAAAGAAATAATTTTGTGAGGGCAACTGTGAGCTCTTTGTTTCTCATGCTATAGATCACTGGATTCAGCAGAGGTGGGACAAAGGTATATATCATAGTCAGTGCCAAATTGAAAATAGATGGAATATTAGAAGGTGGTTTTAAGTAGGCAAACCACCCAGTAGATATCAATATGGAAAATACAGTGAGGTGTGGAAGGCAGGTTGCAAAGGCTTTTTGTCTTCCATGAACAGAAGGGATTCTTAGCACTGTTGTAAAGATCAGCACATATGTTATGATGATGAAGACAATGCAAGCTCCCTCTATCATAATATTGATTGCCAGAATAGTAAGTTCGGGTTGGTATGAATCAGAGCAAGATAGCTTGAGTAACTGTGGGATTTCACAGTAGAACTGATCAACATTGGAGCAAAAAGGGACTGCAAATGTGCCTGTAGTATGCATTGCTCCATTGAAAATTCCCATTAGCCAAGAACAAAGCACCATTTGTGCACAAGCTTGTCTATTCATCACCATCCCATAGTGCAGCGGATGGCAAATGGCAACGTAACGATCATATGCCATGACTGTGAGGAGGAAGAAATCAGATTCAACAAAGGATACAAAACAGAAAACCTGACCCACACATCCAGAGTAAGAAATGTTTCTAGAGTTCATGAAAGAATTGCCCATGGATTTGGGAATAATAGTAGAAACAGAGCCAAGGTCCTGAATAGCCAAGTTCATCAGGAAGAAATACATGGGAGTGTGAAGGCGATGATCAAAAATAACAGCAGAAATAATCATGAGATTCCCTAAGACAATTGCCAGATACAGTATCAGGAACAGAAGAAAGTGGAGAATCTGTAATTCCCAGACTGCCGAGAATTGAAGGAGCAGAAAATTGGAAGGAGATGACATATTATCCATTTTATTAAGAGGTATAGTATCTAAAAGAAAAGGAAAATTAAATTAGGCAATTCCAAGCTTCCAAAAGGATTTCCCAAAAGTTCTTTGTGCATTTCAAGTCTACAAATACTGTCTTGTATGTGTTAAAGCAACCATTTTTTTGGTTTCTGTATTAGCTGGAAGTGACTCTTACAACAGCAATGTCTTCTTCTTTTTTCCCTCCCAAGCCTCTCTACATAGACCCCCAAATTATAGCCTATTCTTATGCAAAAATATTTATTCTCAATTTCAGACAAGAAAGTTGTTAAGGAATTGTGCAGAGTAACCTCTGCTTCTGAAGGTTTGCACAGTGAACCGTAATGTTGCAGTAGATATGAGTAATGATTCAGTCAATACACAGATACGTTAAAGTATATAAAAGTAGTTTACTTAAAGGAATAGCACAGTGCAAATAACAGTCCGAATCATACACGTTGTACACGAAGTCACTCAGCAATGAATCAGCAAAAGCGAGAGAGAGAGAGAGAGCACTAACCATGTTCTCTAGCTCCCTCTTATGGCCGTTACTGCCAGTCAGAATGCACCAATGCATTTAAAGCAATATTACATATATTACATTAAACAGTGATTTGTGGCTTGTTTATATTAACCAGCCCAACCGTTTGGCCAGAGTCCTAACAAAAGTCAGCACTGGATTTTGATTAGCCTTTCCATTCTGAGGGAATTAAAATTTCAGGTGAATAGTTTGGAAGGAGACATAGAAACTTACTTATGTGAAATATGTAAAAAAGATTATTGTAATCTGTCACCAGAAAACATCAGCAATAACTCAGCAACCAGCACACAAACAATTTACAATATTTTGCAAAGAAAATTAACATTGTCTGAAAATGTATTAAATTAAAATTCAGTTAGTTAACAGTTCTTAAAGACATGATCAGTTTGAAATATTTCCAGCTGACCTCAGAAAATCTCTTCATAAAGAAATACACTGATATCTTATTTCCAAGTCTTTGTCTATGAATGATGCCTTTATTGATATGAGTTGTATCTCAAGAAAGAAATATACTATTAAAGCTACTTCAGTACTATGGATTCCAGAATCCTGTTTTGGTCATGACAAGTGTCAGGAAATGGTGCAAGGTGACAAAAAAAATATCCCTCTTCATCTTGACATTATTGACTAAGTTGTCTTCATCACACAAAGCCCATCATCAGTATGAATTGAAGTCATGTAGGCATAAATATAGGAAGATTTCCAAAAAGAAATCATGTGACACAAAATATCAAAGAAAGAATGATTAAAATTGTGAAATCAACTGGTGTAGCAAGAAGTATTCCACACTCCTTTTAAGTACCTTCAAAGGGAAAAATTATCCTGTTTTCCAGCTGAATGCCACAGTAATTATATTGGCTGGGTTAGTTAATTATAGTGAAGGATGGTTTATTTTAAAAATGATAAATATACCAAATATACAGCTAACTTTCTTAATTTATTGTGGTTTGACACACGTATCAGACGAAGCCAAATTCATACTCTCCACTTTATAGACAAGGATCATGCAGGAAGGAGACCAAGGCAATATGTCAAATTAGATCATTTTGCTTTTTTTTTTTTTTTGCTTTTTTTTTAAATGCAATTTTTATCAGAGTAGCCCTTTAAATCTGTTTAGGAGCTAGAAACTTGTAATCGAAAAAGGACTTGTAATAGTAGAAATGTAACCTTTTTATTAACAATGTTAAAATTTTCCATTTATCTTCTGATCTAACCCACAAAAGATGAAGTCATAATAAATATATTAATGTTTATTATAGTAAACTGAGATAAATACTAACCCAAGAACAGAATATGAAATGTGAAATAGCTAGAATAAAACCAATGCACAAAATAAATGCATGCAGATAAAATAACTGATGGTGGGTAATCAAAACTCCAATGCAAGAGAGAGAAGGCACATAAAGCAGTTGATTACTAGAATAGCACTGAATAGCATTTTGGATTTAATCTCCCCAAAGTGCTTTGTCAAAGAACAGAAGTATAACTCTTGTCTGTAAAACCTTTAAAGCAGAGGTAACTTTTCTAGGATTCGTGCTAGATTCATGAAGCAGCCTTCCACAACTGCCATGTGATCATAGAAACAATGCAATTGGTTTAAAGTATTGTAGAGAGAGACTAAATACATCCTCCTGTATACTCCCAAGCACATTTTAAAGACTCATAAATAAACTCATATTGATGATATGCAATTTCATCTCATCTATTGAAAGTCATCCAAATTATTATTGAAAAGAAAACTATGGCAGAATATCTCAGAATTTCTGAGATTGTATCAAGTTTTTTCACAAAAAAATCAACAAAATGATCACAGTAGTCTAGATCTGGATTAATCCAATTTTTTTAAATATCTGGACATTTTCCACAGAATAGATCTAGTGAGTTCTTGCATGCTGTAAGTTACTAGTGAGTTCTTGCATGCTGCTTTATGTTTTACACATGCTTTCAAAGCATTTGCATTAACATCTATAACTTTGTAAATAACCAACTCAAAGACTCGAGATCCATCCCACCCCTTAAAGGACCTAATGGTAAAGACTATAACGATGAAACCATTAAAGCCAACCTCTTTAACACATTCTTCGGCT
This sequence comes from Thermophis baileyi, assembly GCA_003457575.1. Lineage (NCBI taxonomy): Eukaryota > Metazoa > Chordata > Lepidosauria > Squamata > Dipsadidae > Thermophis > Thermophis baileyi. The sequence continues at coordinate 236,443 of QLTV01002833.1, forward strand.
CAGTCTTTGTAAACAGCAATGGCTCATGCCCAATATTTCCTAGTCGTACCACAAATAATTACAACGATCTAACACAAATTGATTTTACAGAAGATAACGTTGCAAAGGCATTACGCAACCTAAAACCATCTCTATCTATTGGACCTGATGGACTATGTG
>QLTV01002833.1:237633-254557 GCA_003457575.1 Thermophis baileyi
ACAAACTTAATGTAAACTTCTCCAAACTTCACTGCAGAAAATACGACTTCAGCAACAGAGTGGTCAACGCCTGGAATTCACTACCTGACTCTGTGGTTTCTTCCCCAAACCCCAAAAACTTTAACCTTAGACTGTCTACTGTCGACCTCACCCCATTCCTAAGAGGTCTGTAAGGGGCGTGCATAAGCGCACCAGCGTGCCTACCGTCCCTGTCCTACTGTCCTATTGTCCTCATCTATCTGTATTCACTTTGATTATGTTTATGTTTATACCTATACCTGCTATCTTGTACATGTTTGACAAACAAATAAATAAAATAAAAAAATAAAAAACATTTTGCTTTAAAAGCACTAATAAAGTGAAAATATGCTGAAAAAGATAGAGGAAGAAAGGCAAAAGAAAGAAAGAAGCAAATAAGGGTGTTAGACTTCACTCTTGTATACATAGCCCACTTTGTCATCTATCTTTTAATCACAATACTTCAACAGAATATAAATTCTGAATTTATATTTGAACTTGACTTATCATTTTAAGAACATAAAAATGATTTTCTGTTTGATATTGTTAAAAGATAAGGACAGTAGAGGTGGTTTGCATTTCTGGATGCCTGACCTTAATAATTTTAAAATTCATACCAATCTGCAATAATTGTGTAATTAGCATATTTTGAAATGTCCACAGATTGTATCTTGCCATCAGATAGTCTCTTAGAAACCAATTGAATTATGATAAAAGATTACCATCTTTTGATTACATAAGAAAGCCCAGTTCTACTGTTTGCTGCTGTTTAATCTCTTTATGTTGATGAAATTGACAAATATATTGAAATTTCAAATGTTAAAGTTGTTTAAGAAGTTGAGAAATGGCTCTTTCTTTTTCTAAAATGTAAAGTATATAAAGAAAGAACTTACCTTATCATTTAGCAGTTTTCTTGGAACTTACCATGAATTTTCTCTTCAGGTTTGAAATATACAGTATGATATTATGAATGACATTTAAATAAGTTTTCTCCTTTCTTTCTTTTTTGTTGCTGTTGTGTCTTCTAATAGCAAAACATTGTTCTTCTCATCACAAGAAAAATATTCCGTTTTTATCACCATAGATTTATTGTCTGTCATTCAATGCAAACCAAGATTATAAGTATTACTTGCAGAATATAGCTGTGCCATGGAACTGAATAAAGTTGGAATCCAAAAAGGATCAAATGAATCTATATCAGGAATTTATTTTCTGAAGGGAGAATAAATCAATCTAATTAACATGTCCTAACTCAAATGCTCATTAGTCACTTTGGCTCATCTACTTTCAAAGTCTCTACTTTCAAACAGCATACCAACTACTTTCTGTTGTTAAGTAAAAGGTCAGGCAGGTAGGAGGAACATAACAGGAAATGCTGGATTCATTAATGGACATGCCTACTAACATCCACTAACTCCCCCCCCCAAAAAAAAGCCTTGGCAATGCCTTCATTGTGAGTATGACAGGCTTGAGTGTAATTTATAACAGCAAAAGTAATAATCTATAAAAGTCTAGTTTGGTCAGGCCAAATAAACATTTATGCCCTCATACAATGACATTTTGTAGATAATTTATCCTGACAAGTCTTAGGCAGGAATTGGAAGGAGTGAGATGGTTTTGCTCTGTTCTTTGCTTCTGGAAATAGCATACTCCAGTCAACATTAATAGTTATATATTGACTTATCATTAATGTCAGGCTCACTAAGTAGCCCAGATCAAGAATTACCTCTTCAGGAGGGCTAAAACTATTTTAATTGATATTGGCTATAATAACAGATATAAAGATATCCCATTTTTGTTTCTTAATCAGGTTACCTGGGAATATTCACTGTGTGACAAATGCATGCAAAAAAATAATGCAATGTTCATGACAAGAAACAATTCAATAAAAGAATTCCTGATAATTTACCCTTTCTAAACATGCAGAAAACTTCCATGTTCTCTGTTGTCTTTAATTGATTGTGTCTTTCTTTGGTTGTATTTAAATCATTAACAAATTATTCTATAATTTTCTTCCGAAGGCAGTGAAATGTCTGTCTCTAATGTTATTTTAAGAGCTACTGTAAATACAGCAAAGAGCAAAAATCTAAAAGGAAACAAAAGTTGATACCCTCCCCCTTTTCACATTTATACTTTAGAGCAACAACTATGGCTTGTTTAAGTTAATTGATACTGTGTTTTCAATATTAATATTTTAGGTTTGTTTCTTTTTGTATTTTTTTAATGTACCTCTATTTTTGTTGATGTGGGAGTACAAATAAATAAAAAAAGAATAGTGTATTAGATACACATTAACAACTCTTTTTTCTGCTACCAGCCTTCATTTGAGGTATGACTTCTAGATCATCACATAGATATCTATATGATCCCTTGCCTTTTGAGCACTTGCTTTTATAAAATATAAAATACCTTGAAAAGGGAAGGAAGGCATAGAGGAATACTACATTTAGTGATCAACAGAGCTATTCTCAAATCATAAGCACTATTGGTCAAGCCCATTATCGTCTTTTGGTCAAAGGGTAACACTTCAGGGACAGAGGCTCTAACTCTTGATTTGGTAACACAGGAAACTGACCAGGGCAAGAATGAGAAAGGTAGGGATTGAATACTGTCAAATTGCACTCATTAAACATTATGGGGCAAACATCTGCTATATTCAAAGGACAAAAATATAATAGCCTCTATATATTATGGCAGTGGTTCTCAACCTTTCTAATGCCGTGACCCCCCCCGTGCCCCTCCCCGCTGCCGTGACCCCCACCCCGCCCCTCCCTGCACGGGATGATGTGACAAAGGGGGCATGGCACCAGGGGTGAAATGCTCCCGGTTCGGGCTTGCCTGCAGGTCGCCAGACAGCTGGTAGCGTCGGAAGCGGGAGACTTCGCCCGGATGCCACCATTTGGGTTCTTTTACCCTCTGCGCATGTGCAAAGCGTTCTGCACATGCGCAGAGGGTAAAAGAACCCAAATGGCGGCGTCCGGGCAGGTGGGTCAAGTCTCCCACTTCTGTCGCTACCGGCTGTCCGGCGACCCTCAGGCACGGCCGAATCGGGAGCATTTCACCCCTGCAGTGATGGTGGCACCAAGATGGCGGGCTAACGCGCACGGTGACCCCTGTGAAATGGTCGTTCGACCCCCAAAGAGGTCGCGACCCACAGGTTGAGAACCACTGTATTATGTATTATCATATTTATTGTGAATTGGGATCTGTTTAATGAAGGGATAACCAGACCTCTTGACTGTCATCTTTCAGGTGCAGAATATATCTTTTAATCCATTATATTTCCAAGAAATAATTCATAACTCTGATCAATAAAATTGATGAACCATTATTATTCAATAATTCTTTTGTGTGACTTTATGACCCATTGAAAAATAACACTTGCATATTATGATAGGCAACTTTAGCTTTGGACAATTGTGGAACGAGCATTAGTTATGAAGTTGCATAAAACCAGAAAAGAGAAAGGTTGAGTGAATATATTAGATAAATAGGAACAAAGTAATAAATTATAGAAGTGATAAAAATAAAAGACATATGGATATATTACTCAAGGTTAATAATTGTCAGGAAAAAATAAAAATGTACAAGTAGCAGAATATTGTATATGGAAAAAGTACTAAGGCCCATGAGTGGGTTCTAACTTACCTCGCTGCCGGTTCGCTTCCTCATGCGCTGTGTGGGTGCGCGCGCTTGCGCAGTGCTAAAAACCAAGCTTTTGCGCATGGGCAGAAGCAAAAAAACAGCTTCTGTGTGTGTGCAGAACAAAAAACAAAATGGTGGTGCCTATGGCGCTGCCGAGAGAGCCGGTTCGGGGGCGTGTCCAGCCGGCCATCGCTGCCGGTTCTGCAAGTGGGGGGAATTCCCGCTACCAGTTCTATAGAGCCGGTCCGAACTGGCAGCAACCCACCTCTGCTAGGGCCCATGAAGGTTCAAGTGAAGCTTCCACCCAAAATTATTTTATGAAGCAATATGGTTTTCTCTCTTCTAAGAGTAAAATAAATGTTTGCATTCATTCCTTCACCGTGTTTGATTAATCTCTATTAAAAACTATTTTGTAGACAAGATCAAGGAAGCAAGATCAACATAGATTTTATTTACATATCTTTAATGATAATCTAGAGTAAATACAGAATCTTGGTAATTACATACTCTATAATAGAAATTTACCATTCTCTGTTATATTAAGTTAATTAACGCAACATCTTTTTAAAATATATTATTTTATTTTTCTTATGTTAGTTATCTAGACTAAGTTTCCTTTTCTCCGTAAATATCCAACTGATACACTTTCAGCTTTCCTAGTCTGTATATATTCTGGCATTGTAATGCCCACCAAAAGTTTCAGTGCAGGTAATGCACATGAGTAGAATCAACAATTGAGATTTCACTTATCTAACATCCAGAAGTGTTAGAACAAGATCCTGAATGTGTGCAGTGCCTATGCAGAAGACTCTTATATATTTTACAAATGACAAAAACTGAGATGACATCAGGGGTGGGTTCTGGCTTACCTCGCTGCCGGTTTGCTTCTTCACGTGCCGTGCGGGTGCGGGCACGGGTGCCGCATGTTTTGTGCGCGCATGCGTGCATGCGCCGTGCTAAAAACCCAGCTTCTGCGCATGTGCAGAAGCAAAAAACAGCTTCTGTGCGTGCGCAGAAGCAAAAAACAAGATGGCGGCACCTATGGTGCCACCGAGAGAGCCGGTTCAGGGGCGTGTCCAGCAGGCCATCACTGCCGGTTTGGCGAGCGGGGGAAATTCCCGCTATCGGTTCTAAAGAACTGGTCCAAACTGGTAGGAACCCACCTCTGGATGACAAGCAGGGACATCCATGTTGGGGTAAAAAAAAAGTTAAGATGCCAATTGTGACTATATGATATGTCCCAAAGAGCTGAAGAAGCTTCTTGGATGAGAAGCAAAACATCTTCAAAGAAAAAAACAAGAAAGTTCAGTTGCCTCTGGAAAAAGCACCTTTGGGACCACTATGACCTGGATGACTGAGAATCTCTACAGACTTTTAGTTATACAGTTTGGGATGAACACCCTTTGAATAGCATGGGAGTAGGAATGGATTTCCAGAGGAAAAAATTGCAGACTACAGGAATCAGGAGCACTACTTGGGGGACCTTGAGGACACAGATAAACCTCCAAATGCTTCAATGACCCTCTAAAAGGATGCAAATTACCAGCTGTCTGCAAGGAATATAAATTCTTCCATTTCCCACTATCCTGTCAGAGCTGAAGAAGCTTCTTGGATGAGAAGCAAAACATCTTCAAAGAAAAATAAGAAGGTCCATTTGCCTCCTGAAAAAGCACTTTTGGGACAACCATGACCTGGATGACTGAGAATATCTACATACTTTTGACTATATGATATATGCCTATATTATGCATTTTTAATATGTATTATAAACATTATAACCTCCAAAAGATACTTTTGATGACGTGAAATGTTTTGTTGAGACAGATTTTTGTTTTTGTTTTACCTTGATAAAAAGTATTATGACATCTTTATGTGATGAAATTGGAATTAACTGAGCTGGGATGAATCCTCCAAATCTAACAGTTTCCACAAAGCAATTTTGATCTCTTTGTTCCTCACACTATAGATGAATGGATTCAGTATTGGTGGAATTATGGTATAGATCACAGCAAATGCTATATCAAAATTAGAGGAAGTTTTAGTGGGAGGCCTTTCATAGGCGAGAATTAAACTGAAAATAAAAATGGAAACAACTATGAGGTGAGGAAGACAAGTGGAGAATGCTTTTTTAGAAACCTGCTTAGAAGGGATTCTAAGAACTCTCATAAGGATTTCTCTGTAACTTTCAATGATGAAAATAAAGCATATTAGCCCAATGCAACAACCTAATATAAGAAATCCAACCTCAATTAGATATAAATCAGAACAGGACAATTTCAATAATTGTGGGATTTCACAGAAGAACTGATTAATATAATTGGAATAAAAGCTAAGGCTAAATGTTCCTGAAGTGTGTAATGTTGCATAAAGTATGCCACTAACCCATGCACTGATTGCCATCTGAATGCAGGCTCTTTTGTGCATAATTCTTTCATAGTGAAGTGGATTGCAGATGGCCACATAGCGATCATATGCCATTACTGTTAGGAGGGCAAGATCTGATCCTGCAAAGAACACATAGAAGAACACTTGAGCAACGCATCCAGAATAAGAAATGGACTTGTTGTTCAAGAGGGAATTAGCCATAGATTTGGGAACTATAACAGAGATGGAACCAAGATCCAACATGGCCAAATTCATTAGGAAAAAATACATAGGTGAATGCAAATGGTAATCAAGGGTCACTGCAAAAATGATTGAAAGATTCCCAGATATTGCCACCAAGTACAAAACTAGAAACACAAAGAAATGCATGATCTGCAATTCTCGGATCTCTGAGAATGTCAAGAGGAGAAATTCAGCTGTGGAGGTGCAATTAAACATGTTTTCTTGAAGCTCAGTTGTATGCATCCTGTTGAAATAACAGAAAAGAAAAATGTTTAATCCAGAGATTGTGATTAAAATTATTCAAGATTAATTTAATCAAAAGTATTCCAAGTACTTACTTCTAAATTTAGTGAGAAGACAATGGGAATATATTTTGCATGTACGTAAGACCTTTTTTGCAGTCTTTTTATTTATTAAAGTTCTGATTTATTTAGCCCACTGCTATACTTTCCGCTATGTAAGTATATGCTGTATGTATGGTGTCCTCTTTACTGAAAATGAGAATATAAGAAAATTCTGGGTTTATCTGCTACACTCTAAATGGAAATTTAGGGGGAAAGCTTCCTCCAGGAGAAATATAAATATCATTATTGATAAAAATATAAGCCTTTATGTTAATGTTTTAGGAGAAAGAAATGTAGTGAAGAAAAAAAGAGCAATAGAAGAATAATAATTACAGCTACTACAGATTTATGAAAGAAAGAAGAAAAGAAACAGTGAGGTGCTCAACTATTGACATTTTTATTTCAAATTATTTTCTAAACAATTATGTTACTTGAGTATGTACCCATTTGTATAAAATTGTATATCACAGTGCCCAAATTAGTCTCCCACCATTCCGTGATTCCAATTAGTTACCTGCATCTTACTTGTAGATATTGTTTAGCATTTTTTATTAGTGTTTAAAGTGATAACAGAGACAGTTAGCATTTTAATGATAATTTTGGAGCTGTAAAGGTGACTGACACATTTCATCATAAAATTAAAACTCAAATGAGAATCTCTCTCATCCCATACTTTCTTGGTCATCCTGAGAGAAGCTAGGAACGTTTTATTGCTTACAAAGCTATGTGGTTGAACTGTTTTCTGTAATATTATCTCTTTGTATACAGTATAAAATGGTACAATATAAAAATGTGTACCTATATATGTGTGTATGTCTGTGTTAGCTTGATCTTTGATGTTACAATCAAAGTGTACATTTTGTCAGTTTTAGTTCAAACTAAATGCAATGAATGTTGACATACTTTCTGACCATTTTAAAAAATTTAATATATAGTACAAAATGTGTGAGTAATCATCAAGCCACAAGCAACAAAATAGAAAATTCAAATACTGTACATGGTCATAGATGAAATACTACAATACTAAGTTATCTCCTGGGTTATACCACTGAAAACTATTTAGATTCCATAAACAGTGACTCAATTGCCAGAAACAATTGAGTTGTCACAATCTAAAGGATGGACAATCTAAAGGATGGACTGCAATTCATGCTTTTTTTTTGTACAAAATTCTGTCATATGAAATGAAATGCACACTCTAAAATTTTTACAGAATAATAGAACAATTCTTTTTATGTGGTTATAATATATTTTTCACCTGAAACTACAAGACAGTGTTTGCACCTGAATGCAAAGGAATTTTAGGAATGAAAAGGGATAAAATTCAGTTATCAACATGCTGGTAAATTATCCTATTAGACAGATGATTGAATGATGAAGAGGAAAAAAGAATAGTTCTGAGTATCATCAACCACCTTGACTCTAATAGAAAAGAACTGACTGCATTTTTATATGTGTTAAGTATTAAACAAGTGTTAGACAAAACTGTTTATGCTGAATTCCAAAACAATAGAAATAATATAGTTTAAAGAGAAAAAAAATGATTTTTAGAGATTCTAATATGAGTAAAATAGTTCAGTGTAAATTCTTACATTGATTATTTTACCTTTATAACCATAACAAAGATGAATGTAATAAGGGATGCATTTTACTTTAATACTTATATTTTTCTTTGGCTTGAGTGTGGATAATGCTAAAGCTATATCTATTAAAATCATGAACATACACATAATACATATTCACACATTCCTATCTCCTAATATATATTATAATTATGTTTTCTAAGCAGAAATGGCATTCACTAAGATTTTCTGAATCTTTTGTAATACTTTTTTTCAATATAAATTTCATTTTTACCTCTGGTTGCTTTTTAATTACTTGTATAATTTATCTCTGTTATTTTTCTTTGAGAGAGCCAGTCTAATGTAGTGGTCAAGGCTGGGAGATCATGAATTCTGGTTCTATATTAGGCACAAAGCCAGCTTGGTGGCCTTGAGCCAGCCACTCTCCAGAAAGACACTAGGAGTCAACACTGGTTTGAAGGCACAAAGACATGGATAGATATATAGACAGATATATATGTACCCCTTTCTTTGATTGCTATTTAAAAAGTTGTATGCATAAAGATAGTAATTTAAACTTTGTTATTAAGCTCCCTAGAGACCAGCACACATTAATTACAATGATATATTTTCCCTTTGTACAGGAGAATTATCTACAGAGAAAAAGAAAAAAAAATCTACAGGGGTAATTTCTCATTGCTATTATTTATATCAGAAGTATTTGATTATATCAAAAATTTCATTGGCAAATCATTTCAGGGATATAAAGATAGGAAATACTAGTGTAACAAACAATGGACTGGAATTATTTGTTTTCATTCTTAGATTTATATTCCATTTTTCCACTCAAGACAATTTTGATAAAGAATGTTCCTTCAGAATGACTGATCAATCATTTGCTGAACTTCTGTAGTTAATGGTAAACTGAATTCTGTTGTTTTTTTTAAAATGTGTAAATTGAGTTATATTGCTCTCAGGTGCCATGTTGTTATTATTATGACGGTCATTTGTTTTTAATCCTATGTTTCATACCCTGAGTCGTAAGTGGAGAAAGATGGCTAAAAACAAATATTAGACTGATTTTTTTTTCATAAACTAATTCTCAACAAAGAGGAACCACATTGCCTGAAATGCTAGTCATTCCATGGTTTAGTTTTTATTCACTTTATAATGTATAATTTAACCTACTGTACAAATAAGTATTTGCTTAAAAGGTTTGAGTAAAATATATATCTTGATTCCTTAGTTAAAATACACTAGGCAGTAAGTATAGTTCTTATGCACTAAAATTGGCTGTAGAGATGGTTTATACCCCAAATGTCAGGGTTCCAAGTAACACCCCCAACAAAAGAAGACTACAAGGCTTGAAGTTCCTCAAAGTTCCATTTTATTAGAGATGTCATATTGGCACATCTAAGAAAACCCGAATCTGAGAGTTCCAGGTTTTCTCCACCCAAAAGAAAGTCAAAGATCCATCCCCTGCACCCACAAGTCCATCACATTGTCCAATCAATTCACCATCCCAACTGGAGACATCCCTCAGTCATTCCCATCCAGTTGCAGGCTGAATACCCTTGACTCCCAGAGAAAGGAATGCAGTTATGGCTAATTCTCCAACACTCTTTGTAATCCCCCCTCCCATTTTCCCAGGCACTAAATATGGCAGCCCTGAAGCTCCAACGAAACAGATGGCTTCCAGGACTAACAGGCCACCCCCCCTCAGTTGAAAATCATATCCTGGAATGAGAGGAAGGCAGGGGGTTAATTCAGTCAGCATGTGGCATGTTAACCACCTCTCCCCCCCCAGGAGGACCCTTTGGCTTATTGGGAAATCTATCATGAAATTCTTTCACTAATGCATCTGCTTTCACATCCCAACTTTTAACCCAGGTAGCTTCTGACAAAGGGTATCCTTTCCAATGAACTAGATATTGTAATCTGCCCCTGTGTAACTGAGAGTCTAAGATCTTTTTCATTTCGTAGTGTGTCTCACCCTGTACTACAATTGGTTTGGGAGGTGCTGCTCGCTGCGGTCTCAACCTTGAGCTGACCGCTGGCTTTAACAAGCTGCAATGGAATACTGGATGCACTTTCCATAGTATGCGGGAGAGACTGAGCTGCACTGTCACTGGGTTAATTACTTTCACTATGGGGAAAGGTCCCAGGAATTTAGGTCCTAGCTTCTTACTAGGCAATCTTAGCCTAATGTATTTTGTTGACAGATAAACTCGGTCTTCCACCTGAAAGGGTGGCTGGAGGGATCTGTGTTTATCGGCTTGCTTTTATACGCTTCAGCGGCATCAGCTACCACCTTTTTTGTGTTTTCCCAACCCTTCTTTAATGACTCCATCCATTCAGCTAGTGTCATGGAAGAGGGTTGTTCTCTTGGTAGCTCTGGCATAGGGACAAACTCCATGCCACTAGTGATCTGGAAAGGGGTTAGTCCAGTGCTGCTGTGCACTGCGTTGTTGTAAGCCACCTCCGCGAAAGGTAGCAGGTCTGCCCAGTTCTCCTGCTGGTAATCCACAGAACATCTGATGTATTCTTCCACCATGGCATTTGTACGTTCTACGGCTCCGTTCATACTCGGATGAAAAGCCGAGCTAAGTCCTTGAGATGATCCGACAGACCTCAGGAACTCTCTCCAGAACTTTGCTGTGAATTGGACTCCCCTGTCCAAAATCACTCGTCGTGGCACTCTGTGTAGCCAGTAGATCTGTTTGATGAACATCTTGGCCAGCTGAGGGCAGTCCTGAGCAAGCAATAAAGTGGGCTTGCTTAGAGAACAGATCAATCACAGTCCAGATTACGGTGTCAAGTGATCACAGATCACGGTGTTTCCACCAATCTCAGGGAGTTCAACTATAAAATCCATGGCAGTCTCTTCCTATGGCTGGCTGGGCTTGGCTACTTGTTGGAGGAGCCTGGGGGCTTCCCGGGTCTCATCTTCATAGTGGCACAAATAACGCAACTTTTTACATAGTCTTCCACATCTGCCTTCAGCTTTGGCCACCAAAATTGCCTCCGCGCCAGGTGTAGAGTCTTTAGAAATTTAAAGTGGCCGGCCAGCCATGAGTCGCAGCTGCATTGTAGGATTTGTAATTTCAAGTTGTTGGGATGTAGAGTTTGGACCCTTTCCATGCTAGTCCTTCCCTCATGGTTAACATCTCCCAATTTTCAGCAAGCCACTGATCGGTCAGAAGCGATCTCTTCTAAGGGCTTGGCCCCACATCTGGCTTGACTCCTGGTAGTGACCTGCGCTGCAATTTGGGAGCGCGAAAATGATGGCGTGGACGACTTCTTCCCACCAGCTCTCAAATTGGGGTTTCCTTGATAGTGCGTCCGCCAACAGATTTTTCCCCCTGGTATATATTTGAACTCGAAGTTGAATCATCAGAAATATTGCACCCAGTGGACTTGTTTGGGGGAAAGCTTCTGAGGGGTTTTCAAGGCTTTGAGGTTCTTATGGTCAGTTCATACCTCAAAAGGCACCTTGGCTCCCTCTAGGAAGTGTCTCCATGAGAGGCGTGCCCAGCAAACTGCAAAGGTTTCCTTCTCCCAAATCTCCCATCGCCGCTCAGTGTCTGTTAGTTTCTTGGACACGTAAGTGCAGGGCAATAGCCAATCCTGAATGTCCTTTTGGAGGAGCATTGCCGCCACTGCAATGTCACTGGCATCAGCTTGGACAATAAAGTGCCTTTCAGGGTCGGGATGGTGAAGAATCGGCTCTTCCGCGAAAAGGTGCTTTAATTTTTCAAATGCTTTCTGACAGTCTAGCATCCAGGCCAACGGCTGATTTGGCTATGGATTAGATGGCGGGGGCCCTATCTTCAGCAGTTCAGTTAGGGGTAAGGCCACCTCAGCGAAAGCGGGTATGAATTGTCTATAAAAATTGGCAAACCCTAAGAAGCTTTGGAGTTGTTTGCATGTGCAAGGGGATTGACAGTCTAGCACTGCTTTCACTTTCCCTGGATCCATTTCAATTCCCTCACTTGACACTCAGTAGCCCAGTTAGTCTAGGGAGGTCTTATGGAACTCGCACTTAGATAGCTTTGCATAAAGCTTCGCTGCTAGGAGTTTCTTCAAGGCTTGCTGCACTAGTTTAATGTGTTCTTCTAGCATTTTGCTGAAGATAAGAATGTTGTGCAAGTAAACCAGGACTCCCTTGTACAGGTGTTCATGCAGCACCTCGTTAATCATCTGCATGAAGACTGTGGGGCTCCTTGGAGCCCAAAAGGCATGACTCTAAATTGGAAGCTGCCCAGCGAGCAGTTCAAAGCAGTCCTCCATTCGTCTCCCTCTCGGATGCGCACTCAATAATACGCTTCTCTCAAATCTAGCTTGGTGAACACTTTGCCTTTTGACAGATGGTTCAGCATGTCTTTCATGAGTGAGAGGGGGTAGGTGTTCTCTACACACACCACATTAATTCCGTGAAAATCCTCGCAAAGTCTCCTTGAATAGTATGGAGGCTGCTACTTTGGATTTTGCGGGTTGGATGAAACCCCTGGCGAGGTTGGCATCGATGCATTTTCTCAACTCCGCCATCTCTTTTGGGGTCATGAAATACATATTTGGTTTTGGTAGTTTAGCCCCCGGTTCAATTTCAATCGCGCAATCAGTTGGGCGGTGAGGAGGGAGGACATTGCAATCTTCCTCGCTGAAGGCGCTGGCCAGGTCTTGGTATTCTTTGGGGACCTGTGGACAGCCTGGGGGTGTTTCGGTGGTGGCTGCGGCTGTTTCCAACTGAGCGTGACTTCTGGTGTTGATTGCCAGTTGGCAACTATTGTGTGGGATCGGCAGTAAGGGGCTGATGCCTATCTTTATTTTTGGGTAGCCGTCCTCCCACGTAATGGTAGGTCCCCACTTGTCTAGCCAAGTGAGCCCCATTATGACTGATTCTGTCATCTTGGGGGCTACTACGAACTGGATGAGCTCTCGGTGATGTCCCATTTCCAGCCTAACAAGTTCGGTGACTAGTGTGGCTGAGGCTCTGCCTATCAGTGTCCCATCTACTTGCTCAAAGCGTACGGGGCGAGTTAGGGTCCTCATCTTTATCCCTAGCTGATCAACTATGGGGAGGCTGATTAGACACCTGGTGCAGCTGGTGTCTATCACAGCCTCCATGTCCCCCTGTGCCCCGGTTTCTGGCACCACTAGTCTGATTTTGACAGTGAAGGGGTGGATGGCCTCACTTACCATTGGGTCGCCTTCACCGCTGCTCCCACTGGCGTCCCCAGGGTTAGGGACCCTAGCTGGAGGTTCCTCGCCTTTGTGGAGGGGAGGGGGAACCTCTATAGCTTGATGGGTGAATCTCCCCATGTCTGGTGGCTTCTTGGGTGTCTGTCTTCCCCAGGTTGCTGAGGGAGGCTGGTGCTGTGGGATGGAAGCGGGAGCTAGGCACTCAGACACCCGGTGCCCCAGTTGGCCACTTGACCATTCCTGTTGGCTTGGCAGGTGGCAGCTCAGCTGTTTTTGCCGGGCTTGGTGGCCCAGGAGTCTCCTGGCCAGCTTCTCTGGCACGGGTTTCTGGTGGGGGTTGATTTCTCAATCCATCACCATGGCTATGGAATACCAGTCTTGTAGTCAGTTTGGTACCCCCCCTAATGCCACAAGCCTTTCTGAGTTCTGGGTCTATGGCTTCCTTGAACTAGTGAATGAGGAGTGACTCAGGCCAGTGCCTAAGCTGCCCGGCTACTCCCCAGAACTCCCAGACGAACTCTTTAGGGGAACAGGCCCCTTGCTTCATGGCCTTAATCTGTGCTTCAGTCTCTTGCCTGCAGTCCATGTCTTTGAATCTGACCTGGAACAATTGGACAAACTCATCAGCGTTGTCCAGTTCAGCAGTGCCCTCGTCGTGTAGTTGGGCTATCCATTCTGCAGCCTCCCCTTCATTCATTCCATCACCTATGGCTGAGATAAGGTCGTGATCGGTCTGGTATTGATCCCCATAGTGGTCTATATAAGCCCAGATCTGATTGAGGAAGTATGCCAACTTCCCCGGGGTTCCGTGAAAAGTCACCCAGAACCTCGGTGGTGGTGCTGCATGGGGTGCGGCTGGCAGAGCTGGCGGTGGAGCCAGGGCTGGCTGCAGGACCGGCACTGGCTGCAGGACCAGCGCTGGCTGCGGGGCCAATGCTGGCATCCACTGGCAATGCACCCACCCCTGGGCGGGGTAGAAAGCCCAGCCGGGGGGGATATACTCAGCTAGGAGCAGCATGAAGACTGGCTGACGAGGTGGGATGGCAGGTCTTGGCAATCCCCTGAGGTCCGGTTGATGTTATGGCCCAACTCCTGTGGGAGCTGTCACCCTGATGGATTGGACCCACTGAGGGAGGCAAGGTCATCCATCGTCAAGTGGAAAGATGCTGTCGCCATAACTCTGGGTGCTTGCAGGATCCCAGCTCCGGGAAGGTGAATGTGGGCTGAGCCAGGATCCACCTCGGTTGAATGGCCTGGGTAGGAAGGATATAGCTGCCCAACGTGAGTTGGCTGAACTGTTCTGGGAGGCCTGTCAGTGATTGACTCCATGATGGTGGTGGCAGGACCCACTCCTGGGAGTTGTCAGATCCCAGCAGTCTTGGCTCTCTCCACTTGGAGGTCCAGGCACATCCCATCAGGCTGGTCCCCATCCCATATCCGGATGGCAGCAGATTGACTTCTATCTCCTGGGTTGGGTTGGCTGCGGCAGCTTCTCCCTACTGGGAGGGGTCCGGCTGAGTGGGCTGCTGGGTCGTCAGCTCTTTGGGCCAAATGCCCAGTCAGCATTCCACTTTGGTGGCCTCTTCTGCTTACACCATGCACTCAGAGGGGGAGTAGATGGTCTTGAGGTGGATGGCTTCCAGGGCTGACACCAAGGTTTTTAAGGAATTGGCAGATGTGATCTCAGAACCACTGAACCATATCTTTTAAAGATCCTGGAGCACTGGCAAACTACCAGGAGGACTGAAAAAGGGCTGATGTAGTTCCCATTTTCAAAAAAGGAAAAAAATAAATCCAGGAAACTTCAGATCTATCAGCCTGACATCAATACCTGGAAAGATTATGAAAAAGATAATCAAGCAACAAATATGTGAACACCTACAGACAAACAAAGTCATAACCAAAAATGAATATAGGTGTGTCAAAAACAGATCATGCCAGACAAATATTTTTGCATTGTTTGACAAAGTGACAAAATTACTCTACCAGAGAAATGCTGTGGATATAATTTACTTTGACTTTGGTAAGGCATTTGATAAAATAGGCCACAACTTACTACTTGATAAGATAGAAAAATGTGGGTTATACAGCATCTCCACCAGATAGATTTGTGACTGGCTGACAACTGCACTCAACCTGTAGTCCTGAATGGAACTGCATCTATATGGAGGGAAGTATTCAGTGGGGTACCCCAAGGCTCTGTGTTAAGCCCAGTACTCTTCAATAACATCATCAATGATTCAGATGAGGGGATAGACGGGGAACTCATCAAATTTGCAGAGACACCAAGCTGGCAGGAATAACCAACACTCCAGAAGATAGGCTTAAGATAGAGAAGGATCTTGATAGATGGGCCCTATCATTGGGCCCTATCTAACAAAATGAAATTCAATGGTGAAAAAAGTAAGGTTCTACATTTAGGTAAGAAAAACCAAATGCACAGATATTGTATAGGTTATACCTGGCTCAATAGTAGTAATTATGAGAGGGGTCTTGGAGTCGTAGTGGTCAATCAGTTAACATGAGCCATCAGTGTGCTACAACTGCCAAAAAAAGCCAACATAGTACTAGGCTGCATTAACAGAGGGATAGAATCAAGATCACATAAAGTGTTAATAACATTTTATAATGTCTTCCTTGATAAGGCCCCACTTGGAATATTGCATCAGTTTTGATCATCACGTTGTAAAAATGAGACTCTAGAAAGAGAATAGAGAAGAGCAACAAAGATTATTAGGGACCTGGGGGCTAAAATGTATAAAGAACAGTTGCTGGAATTGAGTATGTCTAGTTTAATTAAAAGAAAGACTAGGTGTGACATAATAGCAGTGTTCCAATATCTAAGGGTTGCCACAAAGAACAGGGAGTCAACCTATTCCTCAAAGTACCTGAAGGCAGGACAAGAAAGAATGGATGGAAACTAATCAAGGAGAGAAGCAACTGAGAACTAAGGAGAAATTTCCTGATAGTTAGAACAATTAATCAGTGGAATGACTTGCCTCCAGACCTTCTGGAGACTCCAACACTGGAGGTTGTTAAGAAGAGATAGGACAACCATTTGTATGAAATCATGTAGGGTTTCCTGCCTGAGCAGGACTAGAAGACTTCCAAGGTCCCTTCCAACGCTGTTATTGTTATTCTGAGAGGTGTAGGTTTTAAGGTATCAGACAAGAAATCAAGAGACCATGAGTTCTAGTCCTGACTTTAGAACATACTAATTGGGCAACTTTGGGCAGCCACACTCCCTCAGCCCCCAGGAATAAAGCAATGGCAAAACAGTTCTGAAATCTTGCCAAGAAAACTCAAGGATTTGTCCAGGCAGTCTTCCAGAGTCAACACTGACATGAAAAAAAAATGCAGGTGAAGGGCCTGAAAATCAATCTTTTCCTTTTTGTGCATATTTCATTGTGTGTGTGTGTGTGTGTGTGTATACACACACACATATATTTATTTATTTATTTTATTTATTTTATAAAATTTATATGCCGCCCAACTCCCGAAGGACTCTGGGCGGCTTACAGCATAAAAAAGAAAACATATAAAAAC
>QLTV01002833.1:258843-276470 GCA_003457575.1 Thermophis baileyi
TATATATATATATATAAAATGTTTTCGTAGATTTTCATGGGTATAGATATGTAGGTCTTGGTGTATTCGGGTCTTTTCCCGTGTAAGATTGAGAGTATCTTGGCAACGTTTTGACGAGGTCCCACTCACCATCTTCAGGCTGGTGCTTTCGGCTTCATGCTTGTGCAAGCAAAGCGTGATCGGAGCTGCCGTCTTTCTATAAATATTGGTGTGTGTGTGTGGAGTGCTGGCTTTGTTGTTGTAAGCATCTTGATTAGTTGATGGTGTTGATGTTTGCAGATTAGTCGGCTGTTTTGTAACATCCTGTGTGGCTGAGGTGTTGGCTGTGTGCCCTTTGTTCTTTTGTGTTGTAACGGCCTGGGTAATGGGCTGTGTGATGACATCCTGATCTCTAGTGTAGTGATATCCTGAGTCTTTTGCTGCACCATCCTGGGAGGTTGGCTGCATTGTACCATCCTGAGCCTTTGTGTTGTAACCTCCTGAGTTCTGTGATGTAATGTCTTGAGCAGATGTCTGTGGAGTAACATCCCGGGCTTTGGTTTGGCTCCGAGTTTGTGTCTGAGTTTGCGGTCTGGCCATGTGTTTATGGCGTGTGTCAGTTTGCTCTGTGTGGGGGTTGGAGGGGGGTGCAGCAGTTGGAGGTGACGCTGCAAACATCAACTCCATCACTAATCAAGATGTTACAACACAGCCAACCAACCATCTTACAACAACAAAGCAAGCACTCCACATACACCCCACCAATATTTATAGAAAGACGGCAGCTCCGATCACGCTTTGCTCACACAAGTACAAAGCCGAAAGCACCAGCCTGAAGATGGCGAATGGCACCTCGTCGAAACGTTGCCAAGATACTCTCAATCTTACACGGGAAAAGACCCGAATACACCAAGACCTACATACCTATACCTATAATATATATGTGTTTGTGTGTGTATGTGTGTGTGTGTGTATGTGTAATATATGTGTATACACACACACACACACACACACACAGAGAGAGAGAGAGAGAGAGAGAGAGAGAGAGAGAGAGAGATTATGCATGCTTTCCATTTTCCCTGTTCACCAGCAGAATCATAAGAGAAATTTCCTTTAATACAAATGTTCAAAAGCTTGAACCTAATCATTAATTAAAGATTCTTAATCAGCCTTCATCTATTTTCATGCAGACCCAGCTCTAAATCATTTTCACACATCAATATAACTCATTAAGACAGTTTCTTGCCTCTGGAATTGCCATCTTGTGCCAAAATGACCTGAAATACTTGGATTATTATTCACAGTAGTAATTGGAACAATTACTGACTTGAGATGTGACATAACATGTTAAATGACTTTCCATAGAATTTGTGGAACTTAGAATTTATTGTTATAGTATGTATTCCTGCATGTGATTTTGTTCATCCCCTTACCCCTGTCAGTGAATACAACAAACATCAATAATGTTTTTTAAAAATACTTATTTTTTATATATTTGAGAAAAATAAAGAAGGCTTTTAAATTTTAGTTTTCATTTATACAGAGAGATAACTGTATTGGTGTCTTCAAACTTTTAATTAATCTTTTGGGAGAATGACATCAAAGTATAACATATATATTTTTTCTCATCTATTTACTTGAGAAATGTTCAAATTTTCATAGGTCAGTTTCAGTAAACATTTACATAACATAGATGTATGTTTTTATCTCCTTTAATTATTGTCTTCAAATATATCATTGTAAAAAAGATATATTAAACAGAAATATAATTAATTTTTCTAAAGAGAAGTTGAGTGAACAAAGCACATAGGTCCTTTGAAATACCTTGCTTTCCAATTATTATAATGGAAGTTAATTATCCAGTTTTCCAAGTATTTGTCAACTCTTCTTAAAAAAATAACATAAATTAGTCCTCTAGGGATAATTTTATATCTTTCAATTAGTTAGATATTATACATTTTAAAGTTACATTATGAAGATATTTTTTCTTAAGTTGAGTTTATTTTTATTTATTTAATTAAAATTATTCAATTTCTATAATTATTGCAAGCTAGTGAAAGGTATGTTACAATATATCATTCCATGCAGTATATTATTTTCTATATAATATTTTGAGTTTTATATTATTATAGCCCATCTACCTTATAAACACTGAAATGGCAGAGATCCAGAAAGAAAGAAATTCTATATTGTTGTTTCTCTAGACTCAGTTTACAGATAGAAATAAAATTAACCTTCTATATCACATGAAATGAAACACCGATCACAAACTAAATAACATTGTGAATTAGCACCAGAAGTAATTTATGTCAAGGACAGAAGGTTATAATTCCAGTTTGTTATAGTGAAATTATTATTTTTTCAGCATCTTGAAGCTGAAATTTGAAAAAAAAATGCTGTTGTTTGATAATATCTTGACTGTGTGCATCAATTAAAAATTTAAACTTATTTTATATATGATGACTTTGGCAGAGAATCATCTTGCTCTTTTAAAACAATTATAACCTTTAGTACTGGTGAGCCCTATTGTATTTTGTTATGCAGTGTTTTTCTCTCAAATCTGTGGTCCTGGGTAAATGTTTCAGAAGACAGATAAAAAGCTCTATACATGTTATTTCTGGGAGAGAAGCGGTGGTGAAATCCAATTTTTTTAACTACCGGTTCTGCGGGCGTGGCTTGGTGGGCATGGTGTGGCTTGGTGGGAGTGGCTTGGTGGGCGTGGCAGGGGAAGGATACTGCAAAATCTCCATTCCCACCCCACTCCAGGGGAAAGATACTGCAAAATCTCCATTCCCACCCACTCCAGGGGAAGGATACTGCAAAATCCCCATTCCCTCCCCACTCCTGGGGGAAGGATATTGCAAATTCTCCATTCCCACCCCACTCTGGGGCCAGCTAGAGGTGGTATTTGCTGGTTCTCCAAACTCCTCAAAATTTCCGCTACTGGTTCTCCAGAACCTGTCAGAACCTGCTGGATTTCACCCCTGGAGAGAAGCAATAGGAAGCTCATCTCTTTGATATGATAAAGCAGTCAAATGCAGAATAGTAATGGTATTGTAATTACTGATATATTAACGTGGGTGTTGGAGCTTTGGAGTGATGACTTTAATATATCAGGGTCTCCAGTCTGAAGGGTCATCTTTCTATCTTACCTAGAAAAACCCCTTCAACTTAAATTAATTAAATTAATTATTCATGACATCTTTGTGACAAAATTTCCCCCTTGTTCAATTGTATCTGATTCGCGGAGTCAAATATCTGCAAGTATGGGAACTTTTTTTTCTAGAACTGATTTGCCATCACCTCATTCATGGAGCTGAAAGTGACTAGCCCAAGGTCACCCATCTGGCTTTGTGCCTAAGATGGGACTAATCTGATGCCTTAACCCAGAGGTCATCAAACTTGGCAACTTCAAACTTCAAGCTGGCTGGATAATTCTGAGAGTTGAAGTCCACAAGTCTTAAAGTTGCCAAGTTTGAAGACCCCTGCCTTAACCCTTTCAGAAAACTGGTGTAAATCCGTATATCAAATGTGTACAGTTTGTACTATTGTATTAAGATTGAATCCTGCCATTTCTATATAACCTTGTTTGTGGAATGTTTGGATCTGTTGGCATGTTCTTGAGGACAGACCTAGTGATAGTTATATTCTTTGATGCCAGTAAAAAACTTTGTTGTAGTTCTCCAATAGCTTTGATTCTTTAATGATGGTAGATAATTTTTTTCATAAAATCCCTTGATTTGTTTGTTTTTGTTTGTTTGTTTGTTTGTTTTTGGGGGGGGACAAGATCAACATAGAGCTTTTTTAAAAAAAAACCAATAACCTTTATGTCCTTCTTTGTCCAACCTCAAGAAATAGCAATACAAACCACACAAGACTGGATCAATTTCATATTGAAAACATATATTCTTTATATAGGCAATAGAATCTGTTTTTCCTGGTGCAGATGCTTGTTTTATTTTACAGGAAATCCTGCACAAATCAGAATGTAGTTTATTGGTTTAATCTAAACTAAATATGACTTTTTAAGGGATATGAAAAGGAGCCTTATTAGAAGGAAGATATTTTCTTAGTGCTGTTTTGATCTGTTTATTTCTCAAGCTGTAGATGATTGGGTTCATTAGTGGTGGAACCACAGAATAGATTGCAGAAGCTACTAAATTAAGACTATGTGGTGAGTTTGAGATAGGCTTCAGATAGGCAAATGAAGTTGTAAAAAGAAATAAGGAGACTGCAAGGAAATGTGGTAAACAAGTGGAGATGGTTTTCATCTTTCCCTGCATGGAGGGGATTCTTGTCACTGCTCTGAAGATTTGTGCGTATGAAAAAATTATAAAACAAAAGCTTATAAATGATAAACATGCACCAATGAGGTGGACCACACTTTCAATAACATAACTATCAGAACAAGATATTTTAAGTAACTGTGGGATTTCACAGAAAAATTGATCAATGATTTTTGAACAGAAAGTCATTGTAAAGGTGCCAACAGTGTGCAACAGTGCATACAAAAGGGCAGCAATCCATGAAATGATTGCCATATGGACACAGGCCTCCTTATTCATCACAATTTCATAGTATAAAGGACTACAGATGGCAACATACCGATCATATGCCATTACAGTGAGGAGAGCAAAATCACTTGCCATGAAGAAGATCAGGAAAAATACTTGGCTGACACATTCAGAATAAGAAATCCACTGTGTATTGAAAAGTGAATTGAATATAGATTTAGGAATAGTGACAGAAACAAATCCTATGTCTGCAAGAGATAAATTCATCAGAAAGAAATACATGGGTTTATGGAGGTGACATTCAAAACCTATGGCAATAATGATAAGACTGTTTCCCACCAGAACTCCTAAATATATGGCAAGAGAAATCACACTGTATATAATCTGAAGATCCCGTATTTCAGAAAACCCAAGAAGGAGAAATGCATTCACTCTGGTTATGTTGGACATTCCACCTTAATATACACTGTGGGTAAAAGAGAAAAGATTAAATAATTGCATAAACATATTTATTTGTTCAACATTCTAGTTAATTTTCTTCTTTGGTAACAAAGAGGAGCACAATCTAAGTGGTTTTATAAACCAGGACTATACTGCATAGGATGAAGCTGCAACCGGTCAGCAGAAGTTACAGATGAATGAAGTCTGGAATCAAAGCCAATGGGTCCAATAACATAGTAGACTGATAATTGGATAAATCCAACAAACACAGTACTAGTAAACAGCCATTGTTCTAACAACCAGAATCCTATAATTGAAGGCTTTTAATCCTGTAGTCGCAGAACCCTGCCCAAGACTGAAGTGTACTTAATAAAAAAGGATATTATAAAGTTAATACTTTTAAGCAGGGATTTATTCACAAATATATCTTATGGAACTCTTCACGGGATCTGGAATCTGGGATTGAGCAGGGAATTTTACTTGAGTAAATGCAAATGCATTATTCATTATTATTCATGCAAATCTCCTAGGTGAACATGCAGAAGATGGATAAAGCAGATCAGTGCTCAGCTGAATGTTGATGAGGACTTACATATTGAGTATATCATGCACAATAATTACTTTCTTTGTCAACAAACAACATGCATTACCTAATATGAAAAATATTACAAGGTTTCATTCAGTTACTTGAAATATGGAAGTATACATTCAGATGAATGTCAAGATAAGATTTTGAAATGCAAATGTGGCATGTACTCTTGTCATATGTCTCATCATTGCAGCTCCTTGGTCAGTTTTAGACAAATATTGAGAATATTATTTCTTGAGATTTTTTAAATTAATATTTCTAAACTCTAGAATTATACTCTTAAAAATAGTCCAACAATAGGCCAATTATTAATGGACAACTCTTATAGCTATGTAACGTGGAAAATAGGGGAAAATACACATAAACCTAGTATTTTTCTCTGAAAAATAGTAGTTGTATTGTATACATATGTAAATATAACATTGGCTAGAACAAGTTTGTTAGAAAATATCAATGATGCCTCAAATTTAAAATATAACCTTTTTTGGGGGGGGGGATGACTTGATTTGATTCTTGACCATTTTCTGGATCTTTAGGAAACTTTCCAGTAATAAAAATATTAAAAACTAAATATATCATTGTTATGGATTGTAATTGTTTCTGTGGGACCACAGACATACACATACAGTACTTGATAAAAGTATTCTAAGAGGAAACATTTGACATTATTGAATTATCAGTAAATTATACAATGATCAATAGGTATCACCAGAGAAACTATTGGAAAAACCAACATATCTTGTGGAATATATGCTGAGACTATGGAGAAATGGTCATTTGGAAACTGGTCACATAGTGAAGGGTTAGGAGAGATTGAGGAAATATAGGGCAGGATTGGATATAAATTCAATTATAAACTAATTTTAGAGATATTTCAGAAATAGTCTGATTGAGGGGTTGTTAAATTTTGGATACAAAACCAAAAAATCAGTCAGGGTGCCTATGACAAGCATATTTAGACCCAGACAACAAGTTTTAGTCTGGCTTGGGAAACCTAGATAATCACCATGAGAGATGGCTAGGAGAAGACCAAGATGGTATTTTTGAAAAATAATATCATCTCTTCTTAAATACACAACCATTCTTGACGAATGTATCTTGTCTTTTTATGTACACTGAGAGCATATGCACCAAAGACAAATTCCTTGTGTGTCCGATCACACTTGGCCAATAAAGAATTCTATTCTATTCTATTCTATTCTATTCTATTCTATTCTATTCTATTCTATTCTATTCTATTCTATTCTATTCTATTCTATTCTATTCTATTCTATTCTATTCTATTCTATTCCATTCCATTCCATTCCATTCCATTCCATTCCATTACCTTTGTATAGAAAAAATACATTTCTATGTCCCTGTGGTAAAACATATATTAATTTTGAAATGCTTCCAGTAAAGTTGTATTCAGGCAACATGAAAGCAGACATGCAGTAGGAAAACAGGTGGATATGTGGCAGCTAATTTCTGATCACATTATTAGTTTTAAAAGAAAAGGTAGAAGCAGTTCTTTGAAAAGTGAATAAACATGGATAGAAAAAGCTATTTATGGAAATTCATATCTGGTCATTAAAGCAAGTCAGATGGTCCTTGTATAATTCTCTCTCTCTCCCTCCCTCCCTCCCTCCCCCCCTCTCTCTCTCACACACACACCCCCTTAACAGATGTTACTCACGCATATTCCAGAATTGTTAGTTTCTTTCTTAGCAAACAATGTTTAATTTGCCTGGAACTATTTTGGCTCCTTTCCTTTTGAACATATTCTCTGTATATTTTCTTTTGCCCAATAGACATTTATAAATGTTGATGAAAATAATTAGAAATATTGCCAAGCTAGGATTTATATTCATAGATTTATACACATAGAACCCTTAGCTCAGAAGAACTGAAAAGTTTAAGTATAAAATTCAGATTCTTAAAAGCGGGCTTAAGTCTAAACTACCATTAATCGGAACACATTTTTTCTTACACTACTAAAAACATTTACAGCTTATAATGTAATGTGTATTTATAAAACATCACATTATTCATGCTACAGAAATGATTGAAAGAAAGAATAGTGGAAAGGGAGAAGAAGTAAATGGTGTACTCAGAAAGGCAGAAGAGGGAAGAGATGGTAAATTATTAAGAAGAGGGATAAGACTTGGATTTCCAACTTACAAAAAATTGTTTTTCACACTGTTTTGCCCTCTCTCTTTCTTTACGTAGCAGTTTATAATAACAATTTGTTTCCCTTTTACCATCATTGTATGACTGGTGCACATCAAATGGTACATAAATTAAGAAATATCTATCTGACCTTCTAATGCTGTATAGCTCTAGGTTTTGTTCACCGATGCTGACATTTCTACTCCCTAGAGCTCTGACTAATTTAGCAGAAATAGATGATAAATAATTATTGTACAATGGGGATAAAGGAAAAATCACTTTGCAATAATAATAATAATATGTTGGTGTCTTTAACTGAACTAACTATAAAGGGGTTATATACTGGGGTTATATACTAGAAATGATGGAGGAGAGATACTCATTGGTATGAAGGACTTGGGTTCATGTGGCCCTGAAAGCCTTACTGTGAATCTTAGAGCCTCTACAAAAGTTGCCACCAAATTGGGGAAATACTCTTATTAAATTGTTTTGTACTGCATTCAATTAAACTATATAGTAGCATGCAGTATTTTGTCTTGATCTCACCTAATAATTGGAATGTGTTCCTTAAGTGCACCATTTAAAGGCAAAACTTGATGCTCATCCTGAAAATCTATGTTCTGTTTGAAAAAGTGGCAAATTGGCTTGACTAGAAGTTGGAAAGTTTTTCACAATTCCCCCCTCCCATGTCCTTTTTTCCTCAAAAATAGATATTACTACATGAGTGATCATATGTAATTAGGATTGTATTACATGTAGAACAAATTATTATTAGATGGTAGAACATAGGCCAGAAGTGTAAAAAGGATTCTACAACAGCCAGATTTTTTTTTAAAGAACATTTTCCTTGAAATAAAACTTTACTGTAAAGTGCAGCCTCAAACCTGTACTTTTCACATAAATTACTGTGAAAAATTGTACATTCTTTGTGTAAATATGGAATCAGGTCATGTTATTATTTGTGTGTGTGGAAATATACTAGGAGATGTGATGCACCTTCAAAGGTATAGTTTGCTTAACGTAGGCTTTAATCAATAAGTACATTATCATACTTATATTTTTCCAGATAGATTTCTTTCTCAATAGTAATTATATGTGCATGTACTTGAATGTCAGCATTTCCAAAATGAACTTGTATATGTACTTCATTTTGAATTCATTTCATTTCGTTTCGTTCCCATCACCCATCTCCTCCCACAAATGACTGTATGACTGTAACTTTGTTGCTTGTATCCTTACAATTTATATTGACTGGTTCCTACTATGATTTGATTGCTTATTTGTACCCGGACTATCATTAAGTGTTGTACCTTATGATTCTTGACAAACTTATCTTTTCTTTTATGTACACTGAGAGCATATGCACCAAGACAAATTCCTTGTGTGTCCAATCACACTTGGCCAATAAAAAATTCTATTCTATTCTATTGAATCATATATGTACTTTATTATGAAAATTCTGTGAAGATACATTATTGTCCTTAGTAACAGTGATAATACTATAGGACAAATGCAATGATTGATAGTAAGATCAAACTTTTGGATAAGTAGAAATTCATTCTTCTTTTAAGAAAATTAAAAGATATAATTGTCCTCCTTCTAAATTATCCATTTCTTTAAAAAGGAATGCTGATATACAACATCTGTAAATGCCCCTTTAAAGTTTATTTTTCCCCCAAATGCTCCAAAGAATTGACATGATTTCTTTATTCCTTATGCTATAAATAATGGGATTCATTAAAGGAGGTATGACAGAATAAATCATACTAAACACTAGACTCATTTTTTCTGAGATTGTTGAAGATAGTCCCATATAAGCAATGATCCCTGTGAAGACAAACAAGAAAAGGACAAGAAAGTGAGGAAGGCAAGTAGAGGTGGCTTTCTTCCTTCCCTTTGCAGAGGGGATTTTCAACACAGCTCTAAAAATCTTCAGATAGGAAATGATGATAAAACAGAAACATCCTAGGCCAAACAGCATGGCCAAACGAATCACTTGATCTTCAAGAATGTAGGAGTTGGAGCAAGAAAGCTGTAGAAGTGGTGGGATTTCACAGAAAAATTGCTTGATGAAGTTGGAGCAGAAGGTAATTGTAAATGTGCAATTGCTGTGCAAAACAGCATAAAAAAGGCTCACAATCCAGGCAACAGCCACCATTTGAATGCAGGCTTTTTTGTTCAGAAGGTATTCATATTGCAGTGGGTTGCAGATAGCAACATATCGATCATAGGCCATGATGGTCAAAAGGAAGAGTTCTGAATTCCCAAAAAGCGCAAAGAAGAAGACTTGGGCCACACATTCAGGATAGGAAATTTGCCAGGTGGCCATTAATAAGTTAGCTATGGCCTTAGGGATAGTAACTGAAATATATCCAAGCTCAATGGTAGATAAATTTGCCAAGAAAAAATACATTGGATTATGAAGAGTATGATTAAATGCTACAACAGCAATCACCAGAAAATTTCCAATCAATGTAGTCAGATAGATGATGGAAAAGGCCACAAAGTATAAAAACTGTAATTGTTGGATTTCAGAAAATTCTAAAAGACGAAATTCAGTCACAATACTCTGGTTAGACATTGTTTTCTTAGAATTCAATACAGCACCTGTAGTGATAATGGGGAGGGGGAAAGGAGATAGGAACAGCAGAAAACATTCAATAGAATTGCAAGAAATATTTTAAAAAGCAGAGATTAAGATCTTAATGCAATTCTTTACAGTTTTGAAGATGGTTTCTAACTAATTAATAAAGTTTATGTACCACTTAACTAGCCAAAAATTCACAGTAGGTTACAAAACATAAAACCACCTTTGTGGACAAAAATGCTAAAGATGCTAACAAAGCTAATATACTTAAAAGGAAACCATTTAAAAAGCAACATTGATAATGAATCAATATAACTGCCCAGAATTTCTAAATTGGGCAGTATAATTATTTAATATATTGTTGGTTTGCACAGTCAGTCAGATGTTTAAATTGGATCTGACATTTTTCTCTGCCTATTGAGTCCTTCCCAAGGACCTGGGATTGTTATTGCTTTGGGAAAAGATGAGTTTTGTTTGTAAATGTATGTATGCAAATATACATAGAGAGGTTATCAGAAGGATTTCTATAAGAAGGCTTTTCTCCATCAACTCTATAGGTAGGTGTCTAGTTCCAAATTCATTCAATTTGAGATGCAGCTTAGAAGCTTTTATTATTCTTTATGTTATTGAACCCCATAGGTCTTAGAAAAAAAATAGCAAGTAAGGGGCTTCTCTTTGGTTTTCTCTTCATCTCTGTTGTGTTATCCCAACTTGGAAGGCTTTTAGACCCTCATCCCTTGTTAGCCTGTTTTCTATTGCAATAAAAAAAATCCTATATTTTCCTTTCCAACCATATGTACTTTTTGCCTTTAAACAATTTCTGTAGCTATTATTAATAGGGTGGGTTCTCTGTATACATTTATTCTGTGCTGAATACAAATTCTACAAATGAACTGAAAGATCACAATTAGGATTAATTCAACATATTTTTCAATGAGTTTACACTTAAGTCTGCAACTTGTCAGATTGTATCAAAAGGCAGATGATTCTGTCACTGAAATTCTGCAGTTGACATATAATTTAGGAAAAAAGTACCATATATAAAAACAAAATGCCATATATTTAGTTAACCAGCTATCTAAGAATGTACAGTATATTTACTAGCTAGCTATTCCATTCTAAAACAAGTTTTTACATAGTCATGTTTCTTTTCTTTACCTTTTTAATATTTTAATACTTCTGCATCTCAGACTCTGTTTTCAAAATCAACCCATAGCATTATATTATATTGCCTGCAAAATTTTATGTCTATCTACATAGTCATCTAATTACCGGTATACTGGAAGACATATCTGCTATACTTTGCCAAAGGTCCATGTAATAAATGTTTCAGATAAAACTGCATCAGAAATATGTTTTGCGAGAAGCTTTATGCGTGTATTTTCCAACAAGACCATTTGAGATATTTACCCAGGAGCTTAAACTAGAATATAAGAGATTGCCCAGAGGAAAATGGAAATGTGATGAAATGGCTAGAGAAACAAGGCACACAAGAAAACACAGTAAAGACATATTAACTCAAGTTTATTCATTATTTTTATTTTTATTTCATTTATTTTTATAGTTTTATTATTTTACAGATTTTCATTTTTTCTGAACATCCTACAGTTGTTGGGTGGTGCACAAACTGAAATAAACAAACAAACATGAAAGCAACCAATATTACCTTCTTATATGAGATATATATTTTATCTCAGACAAATAAATTGAGAGAGGCTTGAGTAGAGCCTCCTATACCTCCAGGCATTTAACATAAATAAGAGCTGTGGTGGCGCAGTGGTTAGAACGCAGTACTGCAGGCTACTTCTGCTGACTGCTGTCTGCCTGCAATTTGGCAGTTCAAATCTCACTAGGCTCAAGGTTGACTCAGCCTTCCATCCTTCCGAGGTGGGTAAAATGAGGACCCAGATTGTTGGGGACAATACGCTGACTCTGTAAAACACTTAGAGAGGGCTGTAAAGCACTGTGAAGTGGTATATATCTAAGTGCTATAATGAAAGATGGTCTTTTTAATGATTATTTTGGTATGAATTCTCAAGTATTAGAGCTTTGTGGAGACTCAAAATCAGAAAGGAATAGGTTTAATTATATTTGTTTATTGCATCCTGAAAAGACAAAATCTGCCTACCAATTCAAAGCAAAAATCTAATCTAATTATATTTTAATTAATTAAAATATAATCAATATATTTAATTAATTAAAATATTAATTAATATCTAATAAGGACTATATAAACATGTCCAGAAAAAGGTGACAATTCTTACACAAAAGGAGGTAAGTGGTCAGTCAGGCTTCATTCCTCACTGCATACTCTAGACATGTGAAATGGGTTTACAGGGTAAAGCACATCAAGCTATTAGATCTGTACACTTTTTCTGATTATAACCCTTGACAGATACAGAAGTTTGTACTATACATATATGATGTCATCATCCCTAGCCTTGCCTTGAGATAATAAGACAATCTTAATGGGGAAGAAAATCAACACACAGGAATCCCAGTGTATATTTCATTTCATCAAGATGAGATAATTTAAGCAGTCAGTAAAGACCATTCTCCTTAACCTCAAACTAAAAAAAGATAACCAGTTCCTCAATTGCAGATCAATCCAGCTGGGTGCCTTTCGGCCACTCATGTTCTCTCAGTCCAATTCACCTCATAGGGTTGTTATTGTGAGGAAAATAGGATGCAGAAAGAGTATTAGCTAGGTTCATTATCTCGAGTTATTTACAAAAAGAATAATAAAGGCAGGATTTAAAAAAGCTAAAATAAATAATTGTTTTCCAGGATTAGTCATCAGAACTTGTACCACAAGCCAGATTTACATATGATTCCATATTTTCCAAGCCAATTAATGGTAGACATTGGGAGTATGCACTACCTACATACTTAAATTTGGATCCCAAATGACAGATTCAAAAAAATAGATCAATTTTACTTGAAACACTTTGAAATTTCCTCCTATATACAGCATAGCTGAATCTGTAGTTGCATGACTGTAGAAGGAAATCCATAGATTATTAGAACTTTCTAACAGAAGTTTTGTGGCATGTGTGTGTGTTATGGGAAATATATACATATGATTTAAAAAGATACAGAATAATATACATATACATACACACACACACACACACACACAAATATACACATAGATCATGATAAAATTCATGTTTTTTCTTCTACTCTGCCAATAGTTTTTGTAAAAAATTGTACTATTTCCAGTATGTTTATATGCCCTCCTAAATTATTATCTTGATTATTTCAGAATTTTTGTACTTTAAATTTCTTAAATAAGTGTCCCCGAGAGCAGCTGATATGCTTAAATACAATACAGTCCCACGATGACAACAGTTCTGTGCCCTGGAGAAATTCAGCTCACTATTTAAATGTGAAAATATATTACAAACAATTAAGTATATTGGATAAGCATGAGATTTACAACTTTCTATTCTTCAAGGTCAATAGCAGTATAAAAGAGATTATATTAAGGATGTGGAAAAATTTAAATAACATGTCTAACTGTCACTTTACTGAAGTGCAAATTACCCTTTGTTTTCTTATTTCTTCCTTTTCCCTGAGAAATGTATATATGCAAAGTATATAATATACATATATTGTGAGAAATATGCACAGAAATAATATACATGTTCTTTCTGCTGCCTCTTTCTTCAGAAATCACAAATTTTTCATTTCCTAACAATGAAAAAACAGATGAAATAGATCAGATCTTAGGTGCATTCATCAGATCTTAGGTGCATTGTGTGTCTGGACTGGATTGGATTGGGCTGGAAAAAATATTCATGCAGAGAATGAGTAAGTTATTCCTAAATCTCTCCCTCCCCCCATTTAATTAGCTGCTTCTTTAGGTTGCTTTGATATTCTCTCTTTCTTCATGGAATGTCAGGAAGCCAAGAGGGGTTCTATTTTATTCTCATGAAAATTCAGTGGAGCAGGCTAACCTGTGGGATGATGACAAGCCCAAACTGACTGAACTCCACAGTCAAGTAGGGTCATCTCCACACTCTATTACTGACTGATTATAATTACAACAAGTTGGGATTTAGTTCTTGATGATCATCTAGTATTGATCATCATAATTTGATGATGATGATGATGATGATACCAACCTATCAAACCCTTAGTGCTTAAAATATTAATATGCTCTATGCAAAATTCAAATATTTGAGGAATTTGAGGAATATATTTGAGATATATTTGAGGAAAATATATCACTTATTTTCCTCAAACTGGAAGAATTTCTGTTCAAATGCTATAGAGAAGAGAACTATTTTTACCCATTCACAAGCAGATAAAAGGATAGGGACAAACCTGATTTCAGGGTCAAGCTGTGCCATAATGAGGGAGCATTGTATGAGTGGCATTGGCCTTCTCAAAGTAAGTATCTTCCCAGAGTCATTGTCCTTTATATACAATTTTATTGGTCAGATATTACTTCAAATATTCCTTCTATCTTATTTAGTATAGGATAAATCCTCAATATCTGGAAGATGATGACTATAAAGAAATAAAGACCTCCAGCTATTCAGAGTTGATTTCAAAAAAAGTGGTTTGGAGCACACAGGAACAAATGTAGTACTGTCTTTAAATATTTTTAATTTGATGGATGAAGCTATATATTTCATCACTAATTTCTGATTAGTGATTCTGAGAGATATACTGTAGGTCCTTCCATTAGACAGTTTCACTAGAATGGTTAGGGATTGAAGATTTTTAATTGATTAACTGCCTTCAGTCATTGTTAGCTCTTAGCAACCACATTGATAGATTTTTTTTCTGTGATAATCTGTCCTAACCTGGTCTTTCAAATCTTCCAATAGTAGTAATTTCTCTAATAAGAAAAACACTGATGATGTCAAGCCCTGCTTTCAGGACCATCTTCTCCAGAGTCATTTTGGTATTCATATTGATGGTGTTTCACCTTATTTACTTAAAATGTTTCATCTTGGGGGTGGGTATTGCTAAAGTTCCATACATAGTTTGCCAACATCTCAGTTGTGGCCTCATAGGAAGCCAAAATGTCAGCTCCAAAATTCTGTGATTATGATTGCATGACTTTATTTATTTATTTATTTTAAAAAAAAATCAGTAATGAAATCTGAGGGCTTTTGAGAGGCAACCCGCTTCCATTTCTACTTTTATCACCTACAAAATTCCCTGAAATGTTCCAGAGTCATTCTATTGAAGTTACTTTTCTAATCAATATTCAGTGGGAGATATTTTGGTGGGAACAGGAAGGGGAGCATAGCAATTGAAATGGGAGAAAGTTTGCCTCTATGAAACCAGTTCTTCCCACTACATCTAGAAAGGCTAAAGAATGAGTGGAAAATATGGAGCTCCATTGACTCTCCAGATGATCATATGAACACATTTCAGTTATAATACTATAGTAAGTTATTTTAAGCCACTCAAACCATTTTCAATCTGCTTTTTTCCTAGGCACTGTGAAACTATTGCTGTGCACACAATGTTTCAGAACACATCTGTATCTACATTTTTGCTGCTAGAATTCTCAGAGACCTGGGAACTACAGATTCTTCATTTCACTGTGTTCCTGTTATTATATTTAACAATTGTAACAGGGAACATTTTAATCATCTCTGCAGTAGCATTTGACCACCATCTTCATACACCATTGTATTTCTTCCTGATGAACTTGGCTGTACAGGATTTGTGCTCTATTTCAGTGATTATTCCCAAATCAATGATCAATTCCCTCCTGAATACCAGGGACATTTCTTATTTTGGATGCGTTGCTCAGGTTCTTTTGTTTTTCTTTTTTATATCATCAGATTTTTTTCTTCTCACAGTCATGGCATATGACCGGTATATTGCCATCTGTAATCCACTGCACTATGAAATGGTGATGAACAAGCAAGCTTGTACCCAAATGGTTGCTACGGTATGGCTTGCTGGTCTTGCTTATGGGATTTTACATACGAGTGGGACTTTTGTGACCCCTTTCTGCTCTAATGTGGTAAATCAATTCTTCTGTGAGATCCCCCAGTTACTTAAACTTGCCTGCTCTGACTTATATTTAATTGAAATTGGAATTGTAGTTCTAAGTGTTGCCATTGGGGTAGGTTGCTGCTGCTTCATTATTGTGACTTATGTATATATCTTCATGGCACTCCTTCAAATTCCTTCCATGCAAGGAAGGCAAAAAGCATTTGCAACCTGTCTTCCCCACATCATTGTATTTTCCATGTTTTTATTTTCAGGAAGTATTGCTTATTTGCGACCAATCTCTAACACTCCATCATATCTGGACTTGATTTTTACAATGATATATTCAATGCTTCCTCCTCTGTTGAATCCAATTATTTACAGCATGAGAAACAAGGCAATTAAAAAAGCTCTCTCAAAACTATTCAGAGGAAAAAACTGTTCTCTGAATATATCATCCAGATTGAAATAGAAATTGGATTAGTACATAGCCAGATCTTTGTTACTGTAATCGATAATCACATTTTTAAAATTTTAATGTTTTTAAAAATTATTAAGTTTTTGATCTGAAAGCTATCATAGATAGAGAATGTGGCAGCGAGGATGATGGTTAGATTGCTTGAGAATATCATTGTATTTTGAAGCAAAGGCACTAGCAGTGAAAAACTGAGAAAGTCTTGCTACCAAGCTTTCATCAGGCTTTCCAATTTTAAGAGAAGGTACCATATGTTACTCTAAAGATTCAGGTAATACATATTGTAAGGTTTCTGTCTCCAAATTCTATCCACTATCATTTTTTTAAAAGGATACACTCTCATTTCAGAATAGAAGCCTATTAAACTCTCTAACTTTAAATGCTTTACATTACAATAGAATTATCCACTGATCTTTTTGATGTTTGATCTGCATTTGCTGGTTTTGAAAGATATAGCCATGGGCATCAAAAAAATGGGAACTAGGGAGAGCAAATGAAAAAAAGTGTGGATTATGATGTGACAATACAAACTTTGCTCTTTTGTACTTGAATCATGATATTGTACACAAGTACTTAAGAGACTGAACTTGAGCTAGCATACAAGGTGGTTGTTGTTTTTTTTAAATATTTTTGCGTTGTCACACTTTGTACTAGACAAGCTGGGAATATATATTTTATAGACTTTAGTCTAAAGAATTATCCTTATATTTGTAATAGTAGGTTCCCTAATGCAGAGTTAGCCCAGAATATTTTATGGAGATTATATTTGAAAAATATATAAAAAGCATAATGAAGAATTACTTGGCATCCTGTATTTAATTATAAGTGCAAGGAATTATTCTGAGAATCACCTTCCATTTTGCCAGTCCAAGAGGTTTTAGGAGAGAGCCCTTATTTCTTAGCAACAAGAAGCAATAGACAATAAAATAT
>QLTV01002833.1:296643-309143 GCA_003457575.1 Thermophis baileyi
CCCCTCCTCTTCCCCAAATTCTTCCGCTTCCCTCCCCACAGGCAATGCGTACCTTTCACGATCTCTCCAACTCTCCAGCGCTTCTTTCAGCAGATGCAAAGCTTGAGTCAGCAGGAGGTCTTCTTTGTCCTCCTCCTGCCAGGCCACCTCACATTTTCGGTGCCTGGCCGCAGTTACTCGAGTGAAGTTCCTCCAAGGCGTGCAGACGCCCCACGCCCAGCGACCATTTGGCTCTCACCGGCTTCACTTCGCCCTGTGGCTCACACAGCCACTCCGACTTCTCCCAGCCACGACGGGAACGGGGTGGTGGTGGACCCGGCTGCTCCCTGGTCCTCCTGGTCGCTGCCTTGGCTAGATATATTTTGCTTAACCACCTCAGTAGAAGGTCTTCTCCGGGTTGGCTAATAAAGCAGATCTTGCTTAATGTCAGGTGTGCTTCCATTCAAGATCCAGGAAAGAAAGACCCCAACTCCATAATGATAGAGAAGAGTACTTTTACTAGATGAGAACTGATAGCGACACAAAGAAAGCAAGATCTGAGTCAAAATGTGCGAAAAAGCATATAGAAATAATCCCAAAACCCTCCCCTCATAACCCCCTGGGGTATTCATCCAATCCCGGTGCACCCCAGGTGTCATGTGGGCACGTCTTCGAACGGAGCCTCCGCAGATGGCCGTTGACCTTGAGCAGGCTGTAAACATGTCCATCCAGCCCGGCCATTTGTGATGAGAACTCCCCTCCCTAAACTCCTTATCAGACACACGTAGAGACATCTCCAGACTTCCCCCCTCCTCCCAAATACCTAGCCTTCCCCCTCCGCCCCATTTCTATGGCAGCCAAAGCAAGCAGGCAGCGTGGAGGCTGACATTACTACTACTTTATTTAACTTAAGGATTAGAATTTAATTAAATGACTTAATTTCTACTACTGACTACTACCACTACACACACACACACACACACACACAAACACATCAATGAGCTTATGACTGAAGTACTACTACTACTACTACTACTACTACTAATACTACAAGACAAAGATTGAATAATATTTCTGTCCAAATAATTTTGAGGTTTCCAGTTTACTTTTTCTCAGATGCATATTACCTGATCTGCTACTGGAAACTGAAAATGGCATTCTTTGCATTGGACATAGAAAGAAGCATTATGAAATTAATGATTTATGTAGAAAATAGGAGACAGAGCTTGAGTTTCAGAATAATAATGTGCCGCTATCTGAATCCAAAGGGGAAAAAATAATTCTGGTACACTTGTTCATGTATATAGGCCCTGTTGAATACACACAGAATATACACAGAATTGAATACATACACACAGAGCTAATAAGTGAAAAAGTGCTGTTTATTACTATACATAGTACAAAATATATTTATAAGAATTTATCTGTACAAATATTTCTATACATCTACATATGTAATGTATATACAAACATTTATCTGGGTGTGTGCTTTGTGTGCATGTGTGTGTGTGTGTGTGTGTGTGTGGTAAATAAGTATAACATCTAACTTAATATTGAGAATTTAATTAACATTCTAACAGTTTGTTTATAATACAAAAAAGTTTCACTCCTAATTTCTTCCTCCATATTACTTACCAATAGTCTTAGGAATGTTAACAACCTCTCCCTTATTACCTGCTTGACTAGACCTAAGACAAATGGAACTGTGACGTCACCAGCAGGTCGCTACCGGTTTGGGCGATCCGGTCCGAACCGGGAGGAACCCACCTCTGGATCAGATCATATATCAAGCCCCAATTCATGGTCATCTCAAATTAATATTATTTTTATATTGTAATCCTAGAACATAGAATCCAGAGCTAGCTATAGCGATTTTAGTTTCAGGTGTTTAGAATAGAAGTGTATTATGGTTAATTGAAGCAGCTATTTATCTGAAGTGTCAATTCTGGCACTACTGTGGATTGTGAAAAAAAATGTGGATTCTCTCACAAAAGGAAAACCATGGAAACATAATGAAGGTTATGAGGCAATACAGGAACAGAATAATATTAAATGTATTTTTTTTAATTGAATGTTTTACTTTATATGAACTTGGGACAGAAAGACCAAAGAAATGTGAAATATTTTAAGCTAGTTGTAAACAAGTACAACTGTAATAAGCATTACTTCCCCAATGATTCCCTGCCTTTGTAAACCTTGTACAGGTAGTCCTTCACTTCCAACGGTTCATTTAGTGACCGTTTGAATTTACAATGGCACTGAAAAAAAGTGACTTATGACCATTTTTCACACTTATGACAGTTGCAGTGTCCTGGAGTCATGTGATTCCTTCTTGCAACCTTCTGACAAGCAAAGTCAATGGGGAAACCAGATTCACTTAACAACCATGTTACTAATTTAAGAATTGCAGTGATTCACTTAACAAATGTAGCGAGAAAAGTTGTAAAATGGGGCAAAACTCTCTCACTTAGCAACATACATTTTGGGCTGAATTGTGGTCATAAGTTGAGGACTACCTATATAGCTTGCTATAAAGGATGTTGCTTTATCCTTGCTCTGATCTTAAATAAATAAACAAATAAGTCATATAAAAAAATAGGAACTAAAGACTGTTATGACCATAATGGACTGCCCATTACAGTTGTAAGTCAAAACAGCCATTATGTCACTAAACTTTGCAACTTTTTTTACAGTGATATATAAGCAAGCTGATGGCTTATTATGGGTGCAGTTTTGCCAGAAATTGGAAGAAAGTGCCAGTTTTGGGCAATATTAACTTTATGTTTCTTTCTTTTACTTCTAACAATTTTAACAATTAGTATACATTCAATAAATGTTGTAGAACTTGATTTATTTTCATTTTTTGGTCCAGGAGTTTCTTTAAAACTTTAACAGGCCTTTTTTGTAAATCCAATATAGGAAAAATATCCAAGTCACTCTTTTGGTTTATTGTTCGTATTTTCATTTTAGTTCTTACATCATCAGCCAGTTTCTATTGTACGTCTAGTGTGATGTCTTTTTTCCATTTCATTCTTATAGCCTACTATTTTTAATCCATTTTCAATCCATTTAATCCACTCTTGTCTGGTAAATCTTGTTCTTCTTCCACAACCTTTTGTAGACAGTCTTTCTCCGAAGAGGCAGAAGGCTGTTGATACTATTAATGTTAATGTCTGAGTCCATTTTTTGAAAAAAAAAGTCTTTTAAAATGACCAGTGTCAGAATATTTTGTTCCATTCTGTAAATGTAAGTTGAGTTTATGTGTTCTCCTTTAATTGTAACCTTTAGTTCCTTCTATTGCCCATTTTTAAAAATCTCATTATCATCATCATTATTATTATTATTATTATTATTATTGAAGGATAAGCTGAAGGGACACCACCCTCTTGGTTTACAATCACCTTTTAAAAATTAATGACACTCCTCCCTGCCCTGTAATTATAAATATTGAAACTTTTATGGTAACAGCTATAGTAAACAGTCTTGTAAGTTTCCATTTGTTTCCCCTCACTTCCTTTATCTTTAGGTAAACTAGTGAGGATCTTGTCTGAGATGTTTTCCTGGCCTTGGCTTAAACACCTCTTATCTGACAGTTCCCTTGGTAGTGAACTGTCCTGTTCTTCCAGGCCATTCCCTATGCTCTCTCTATATACAGTACATGGTTTCTACTTCAGAATCAAATATACTTACACAAAGTATAAGTTTGTATTTAAACAAACAGACAGACACTTTTATTCCAGTTCTTTAATTAATAAAGAAAATTCTATTATCTTATAATGACTTGTAAACTATGATCATTTGAACCAAATAAACAACCAAAATTCATTTAGAACCAGTTTCTTTAGTTGACAAACAAAATTAGACTACATTCAATTCTATCCCTTTAGTTTAACGTATATAAATGACAATCTGTTTTAGAAAAAAGCAATAGATATGGACTAACTTTACCGATACATAATGTGCAAGGTTGGGAGATGCAGTATTCAAATGTATCCTTTTCTCTATATTTGTCAAGTAAACTATTATAATCCATCATTGAATAACCATCTATTAAAGAAATTATTATATGAGCATTTTTGGAGAAATATTCTTCAAATCCTACACAACAAATAAAATCAAAATTTCTAATACCGGTATATACTGTATTGTCCATTTTAAGCACAAGAAATAAAACTTGCTTGGAAGCTAAACATCTTGAGTCCAGGAGTCAAAATATCTAAAATAAGCTTTTTAATATAAAACAAAAAAGTGTGAAAAGTATGTGATAAAGTGTATGAAAAAGAGGGTGGGAATTCATATTAACCATAAAATTCATATTCAATATTTGTAATTACATCATAAATGTCTTTTCACCAGAATTCTTGATAGAGCAACCTTAATATCCTTGTTTCTCATGCTATAGATTACCGGATTCAACATAGGTGGAATAATGCAGTATATTATTGTAACAATGATATCAATGTTTGATGGTTTGTCAGACTGAGGCCTCAGGTAAGCAAGTGAGGCTGTAAATAAAAATAAAGAAAAAACTGTAAGGTGAGGGAAGCAAGTGGAGAAGGCCTTTTTTCTTCCCTGATCAGAAGGGATTTTTGAAACAGCAGTAAAGATCTTTATATAAGTAACAATGATAAAAGCAAAACAACCAAATGTTATTGTAAAAATAAATACTACAATTCCAGTTTCAATTACATATAAATCTGAGCAGGCAAGTTTAAGTAAAGGTGGGATTTCACAGTAAAACTGATTGATAATATTCGAGCAAAAAGGAGTAATGAAAGTTCCCATCGTGTTTAATACAGCATTGAGAAAGCTGACAATCCAGACACTACTAACTATTTTGGTACAAACCTTCCTATTCATTATCATCTCATATCGTAAAGGATTGCAGATGGCAACATACCGATCATATGCCATGACAGTAAGAAGAGAAATATCAGAGTCTACAAAGAATACGAACAAAAACACTTGGGTTATACATTCAGGATAAGAAATACTATTTATGTTCATAACGGAATTGAAAACAGCTTTGGGGACAATGACTGAAACAGAACCAATGTCCTGAAAGGCTAAATTTGTCAGAAAGAAGTACATGGGGATGTGAAGGCAGGAGTCCAAAACAATTGCAGAAATAATGAGTAAGTTTCCTGCTAATGTAATTAAATATATAAACAAAAGTATCATTGCATACAGAAGCTGTAGTTCCCATATGTTTGAAAATTTCAAGAGAAAAAACACTGTAGTATCATTATCCATTTCTGTACACAGATATGAGAACCTGGAATTAAAGGGAGAACTGTTAATATATTTCCATTTGGATTGTTTTTTTAAAAAAACTATATGTAGGATGGATAAATTATGTAATTATGTAATTGATTATGTAATGTATGTAATGTATCAAATATCAGCATTCTTATACTAGTCATCTAGGGGCATGAACCTAGTATGTGAAACCATCATAGGATTTGAGGGGATGATAATAATTGTAATAACAGCAATATCCTTCTGCATTGTTCAGCACTCTTATAATATGACAATTTGCATTATATTAGTTACTATGTAAATGAACATTATAATGGATTGATTTTGGAATTTGACAGATTCAGAAGTAGAATAGGTATTGGAGGGGAAAAAAGGCAAAAGGTGGATGGATAAGAGCTCAGATTAAGAGCATGGGAGTAAGAATGATGAAAAGAAGATGGTAAACAATGAACTTACCTACTTCCCAATAAATTTCACTCAGCAGTATTTTTAATTTCAGTGTTTCATGAAGAAATTAGCCATTTTGTTCACTAAGGATTAGTATTCTTTTTTTTTTAAAGCTTGCATGCTATTTTATTCAGCTTTTTCTAATCAATGAGGAATTTAAAGGATTTCCTACGTAGGAAGCAAATTTCATCAAGTCTGCTTTGGATTCTCAGAGACTTCTTCCATTCCCCAGAGTCCATCATGGCTAATTAGAAATAGATCCTCATTTTATTTTGTTTTGTTTTTACTGGATCTATACATTGTTGTGAGAAGAAAGTGATAAGAAAGTTGGAACTAAATAATCTTGGTGATCTTTTTTCTTAACCTGTAACTGTATGACCATCACATGTTATCAGTGAATTCTGAAAAATGAAAAACAGTGAAAAACAGGTTGGAGTAGAATTACATTTATTATTAATTATGAGCAAATCTCTCTCTCTCTCTCACACACACACACACACACACACACACACACACACACACACACATGAAATGTGTCCCATAGAATTAGTAGGAAGGAAAAAATAGGAAGACATCAACTTCTGACCAACGTAAAATATTTTGAAAGATCAGATCATATATCAAGCCCCCATTCGTGGTCATCTCAAATTAATATTATTTGTATATTGTAATCCTAGAACATAGAATCCAGAGCTAGCTATAGCAATCTTTAGTTTCAGGTGTTTAGAATAGAAGTGGTTATTATGGTTAATTGAAGCAGCTATTTATCTGAAGTGTCAATTCTGGCACTACTGTGGATTGTGAAAAAAAAATGTGCATCCTCTCACAAAAGGAAAACCATGGAAACATAATGAAGGTTATGAGGCAATACAGGAACAGAATAATATTGAATGTCTTTTTTTAATGGAATGGTTTACTTTATATGAACTTGGGACAGGAAGACCAAAGAAATGTGAAATATTTTAAGCTAGTTGTAAACAAGTACAACTGTAATGTTTAGCTTACTTCCCCAATGATTCACTGCCTTTGTAAACCTTGTACATGTAGTCCTTCACTTCCAATGGTTCATTTAGTGACCATTTGAATTTACACTGAAAAAAGTGACTTATGACCATTTTTCACACTTATGACTGTTGCAGCATGCCCGTTACATTCAGATGCTTGACAACTGACTCACATTTATGACAGTTGCAGTGTCCTAGAGTCATGTGATTCTTTCTTGCAACCTTCTGACAAGCAAAGTCAATGGGGAAACCAGATTCACT
This sequence comes from Thermophis baileyi, assembly GCA_003457575.1. Lineage (NCBI taxonomy): Eukaryota > Metazoa > Chordata > Lepidosauria > Squamata > Dipsadidae > Thermophis > Thermophis baileyi. The sequence continues at coordinate 303,594 of QLTV01002833.1, forward strand.
TAACAACCATGTTACTAATTTAAGAATTGCAGTGATTCATTTAACAAATGTAGTGAGAAAAGTTGTAAAATGGGGCAAAACTCTCTCACTTAGCAACATACATTTGGGGTTCAATTGTGGTCATAAGTTGAGGACTACCTATATAACTTGCTATAAAGGATGTTGCTTTATCCTTGCTCTGATCTTAAATAAATAAACAAATAAGTCATATCCCCCCAAAAAATAGGAACTGAAGACTGTTATGACCATAATGGACTGCCAATTACAGTTGTAAGTCATAACAGCCATTATGTCACTAAACTTTGCAACTTTTTTTACAGTGATATTTAAGCAAGCTGATGGCTTATTATTGGTGCAGTTTTGCCAAAAATTGAAAGAAAATGCCAGTTTTGCGCAAAATTGTCCAAAACATGGTCAATTGTCCAAAACATGGTCACATGACTGCTGGATGCTGTAAATGTCCATTTAGGCAACTGTGTTTCCAATGCCCAAAGTACAGTCATGTGATCACAGGGGGTGACCATCAGAACATTGGATCCAGATCATAATTCCCCATTTTTTGGCTCTGCTCACAGGTTGAGGAGTAGTTTATATGCATGGGATTTGCTCAAAAATAAAGAGATGGCTTTTCATCACAAAATTTTGAGGCTGCCACCTTTGCACTACTCAGGTGACCCCGAAGACACAGATAAACCTCCAAGTAGCCTCAACAACTCTCCAAAAGAATGCAAATGACCAGAAGCCTGCAAGGAATATAAATCCTTCCATTCCTCACCATCCAGCCAGAGCTGAAGAAGCTTCTTGGATGAGAAGCAGAACGTTTTTAAAGAAAAACAAGAAAGTCCAGTCTCTTTGAAACTGCCACCTTGACATTTTGCACACATAGAAAAGCACACCTTGGGTGAGATCCATTCCTTTGAGAATGGAAATGTACATGAACTTGACTTTAGAAAAGCTAACAATTCACTGAACAGCTATAACACAAATGTTTAATTTAGATCAATGTTGTTCAAGCTTGGCAACTTAAGATGGCTCGACTTCAACTGCCAGAATTCCCCAGCCAGTCAGGAACACTGATTTAGATAATCACATTGACAAGGTAGCTCTTCTACAACATAGCATAATCCCTAAAATCCCTAAAAACCCTTCAAAACAAATGTATGCAATTGAAAAATACCTTTTCTACCTGCTAAGTAAAAAAGAAGAAATGACTGTCTCCTACTTTGATGTTCACTAATATTTCATTAGAATTGTGTGTTATGTTGTAAAAATGATGATTTAAACATTTTTTTAAAAAATGTTATCTTTTTTTCCCCATTTCTGTTTAATTAATTAAAAATAAATCTAATTCATTAAAAAAATAATGGCAACTTAAAAAAAGACATATAGATGTGAGATCTGAGATACAGAATTAGGGAAGATCAAAAATTTATATCTTAATTCTAGGTGGAGGTGCATTAAATTTGCTTTTAATTCAGGGAATCAGAAGAAGAAAAAAGTACCGGTATATAAAAATTGGGCATATGCCTAGTTCTATATTTTATAGAAGATAAATAAAATTCTAGAATTTGTTCCAATTGCTTTGGAATTCATCAGTGATAACATGCTTGTGTCTAAGTGTATTCTGAATAACATCATGTGAGTTGTGTACATTTTACGTTTATTTACATGTCTCTGATGAAGTGAAATAGAGCTGTCAACCACATATCATGTTGCTATTCAACTGCCTCATCCCAGGGATACATTGGGAAAATTGGAAGGAATATTTCAGTTTATTGTTCTAACCTATTATTGAGAATTTCCTCTCAATATCAGTTTGCACAGTTTTTGAAAATCATCCTACTAAAGATAGACATATTTGTACATACAAGAACCAGACTTCTTTAAAATTTAAAGACCACCATCTCCTTCTCAATGCACATATTCAGGTAAATATGCTGTATGGTTAAAAAATGTAACAAAAGCATTTTTCTGTTTTATTTCTCTACTTGTTTATTTAACAAGAGGAAAAAACTATAGGGCCTGGTTATTTAAGGTACTGTTTTTCTCCAATAGCTTCTGCCCATTTAGTAAGATCCAGAAGAATGGGAGAATTTCATATCCCTTCATTTAAACCACACCATCTATTGGACCCTGGAAGTATGCCTTATTTCTTGTGCTAACTTCCCCATGTAACATCATCTGCCCAGAATTCATATGGTTCCATCTCAAGGACCTTCCAAAAAACATTGAAAACTTGGTTATTTTTCCAGTCCTATTGATAGGGTGTTTGGTGATCTCCTGTAAGATTTTGTGCTGTTTGTTGTTGGTGTTTTTCCCTTTCTAGATGCACATCATGTGTTATTTTATTTTATTATTCTGAGGTTTTTAAAATATAAAGTACCAAGGGACATTAGAAAAGAAGGAAGGAAGGAAGGAAGGAAGGAAGGAAGGAAGGAAGGAAGGAAGGAAGGAATCTTTTACCTAATTGAATTAGATCTGAAAAACACCGTTCTCGATCTGAAAAATACAAGAGAAAAATAACAAGATTTAGCGACTTTACTGCTGAAGGAAATACCGTATATACCTAGATTTAGCGGCCTGTGCATAAACATTTATCATCGCTATTGATTTAAAACATTTGCGCACCATTTCCACTCTTAAAAAAACTCAACCTCCTTCCTTCTGAAGGAAATTAAACATGCAGCCAGCCTTCTCCACCCAGATTTGGAAGGAAGGAAGATTTTCTTTTGGCAAGAGTTTATTCTATGATTGATACTGTATGAAACATATTCCCAAAGTTTTTATTTCAAATGGAAATTCTTTTGCAAAATTTTGCATCTTTACATTTTCTGTATAGAAATACACAGCTGACATTAAACTTTTTCAGATTCAATGAACATACATGCAAACAACATAGAAAGAATATTTATTAGAATATAACTAATTATACAGGAGCTAGACATTGAAAATTTAGTGTAATACATTTTATTATTTACACACAGAGAGATAAACACACACACACAAGGTTTGGTAGAATATTCTGATAAAGCAAGGAAATCATTTTCCAAAATAATGAAGAACAAATCAGCAAGATGTATTTGAAACTACCAAGGTTTGTATAAATTCCACAAGGCATTTTGAAACTCTTTATTTCTCATGCTGTAAATAAATGGATTCAGGACAGGAGGAAGAATTGCATATATCACCACAAAAATTAATTCCAGATCAGATGAAGTATTACTAGGTGGTCTTATATAAACAAAGAGTCCAGTGAACAACATCAACGAGAAAACACTGAGGTGAGGCAGGCAAGTGCGGATGGCCTTTTTCTGTCCATGTACGGAAGGAATTTTGAGCACTGCAGTGAAAATCCACACATATGTTGCAACAACAAAAATAAAACATCCAAATATTATGATACCACAAAAGGCAATTAATCCAACTTCAACAAGATATGAATCAGAGCAAGAAATTTTAAGCAATTTTGGAATTTCACAGAAAAACTGATCAACCTTATTGGAACAAAACCTTATTGAAAAAGTGCCACTTGTATGCAACACTGCATAAAGCAGACTAACAACCCACACAATGACTATCATCTGAATACAGGCTTCTTTGTTCATGATTGTCTCATATTGCAGAGGATTACAAATTGCAACATGGCGATCATGAGCCATTACTGTTAAAAGGAAGTATTCAGAGGCTTCAAAAAACAGAAAGAAAAAAACTTGAGCAACGCATTCAAAATAAGAAATAAACCTGCTATTCATGAGTGAATTAGCCATAGATTTGGGTACAATGACTGAAATGGAACCAATATCCATCAGAGCCAAATTCATTAAGAAGAAATACATTGGAGAATGCAAACGATGGTTCATGATGACTACAATGACAATGAAAAGATTGCCTGCAAGGGATACTATGTATATTGTTAGAAATAGGAAAAAGTGCAAAATATGTAATTTATAGACTTGAGAAAACTCCAGGAGCAGGAATTCAGTAGGTCTGGTAAGATTTGGCATGCTGTGTGGAAATTTAAAATGTATAATTATCTGTGGGAGAAAAAATAAACTAATTATTTGCAAATAATTAATATGTAGAGATGATTTCCATTGTTGGAAAGTGTTATGCAAATATATTCAGCTCATATTGATCTTTGAAAACTGAAGAATAGCAAAGTATAAGGATCATAATTTCATATATTTTCTTCATTTTTATAGATCAGCAGTCATATTTTTAAGTCTGATAAAATTTCAGAAGGCAGAAGTTTAACTACAATAACCCATTAAAATGTTTCTATAATTGGCGTTATCTTATCATCCAGTCCTCCCATCACAAGCATGAAACACAAATATAGATGAGGTATCCAACAGAGTGACTGAACTTACTATCCAATCCTCTCAGCTCTAGTTTTTCATAGCTAACTAATTTTTCCTGATTCAAAATGAAAAGGGGACCAAACTCCCAATGGCTAATCTCTTAAAATGGTATAATAAATTGTCTAACTACTGTAATCAAAACAATTTTTTTAAGAATAACGTTCTATTTTATTCTACTTGATGTCCTTTTGTTTAACTTGTAGTTGAAAACCTGACAGTGGAAAAGAGCCATGAGAAAGATAGGTTTTTCATAAAGTTACAGAATCTCTCTTAGAGAGTAGGATAGAAATTGATGTGGATGTAATAGCTTTTTGAAGTTGGAGAGACAAAGAAGAAGAAGAAAAGCTAGCAAGCTAAGTACTTTTAGCTGTTGAAGAAATCCATTCCAGATTGAAGACCAATTGATCACATAGAGAGGTAAAAGAGAACGTGAAGCATAAGAAAATTAATATTCTACCAGCCATGGGAAATCACCAGATTGACCCTTGATTAATGAAAAGAAACATGAGACATAGCTGTGTACATAGTTAAATTTTAAAATGGACACACTTGCTATAAAATTGAAATGTTACTATCACAGGCAGGGAAATAATTAATTGCAGAATTGAAGAGCAATTAATGTTACAAACTGGTTTACTGTTTTGACCACATAGTATTGTCTTTCTTAGAAAAAAGTTAGTGGTAGTGTGTGGAGGGGAGAGATTGGCGGGGGGGGGGGAGAGAAGACAACTATTTATCTGCTGCACAGTTCTGGTTGTGAAAGCCAAGTCCGTAGAACTTTAACATGTCATAAATGGGGGGGGGGGTTGATTCACAAGAAGAATCATCTCTGTGTGTTGTTTGTTTACTTCCTTCCCCGCATAATTTTCTCACAGCATGTAAAATCTATCTGCAGCATTTAAAAAGGAATGATTGCAAACGAGATGTGAGATTCTTTCATCCTTCCAAGGACTCCCCAGTGAAAAATAATTGTGAAAGGCTAAATTTCTATAATTTCTCTGGTTTAGCCATTTGGGGATTATTTAGTCTTTCTACCCAGCATTTCTACCTCCATCTCTAGGAAGATAGAAATAAAATGATCAGAATTTAACAAACTTTTATTGACCCTGATGCATAGCACAGAGCTGTTATCCAACAGTCTTGCACGTGGAGAAGTTTTTATATGAGAAAGTCTCTTCTGAAACCAATA
>QLTV01002833.1:310825-331428 GCA_003457575.1 Thermophis baileyi
CCTGATCACAAGTTTACATACCCCAGTTCTTAATACGGTGTTTTTCCCCCTTTAACATCAATGACAGCTTGAAGTCTTTTGTGGTATGTGTGGATGAGGTTCTTTATCTTCTCAGATGGTAAAGCTGCCCATTCTTCCTGGCAAAAAGCCTCCAGGTCCTGTAAATTCTTGGGCTGCCTTACATGAACTGCACATTTGAGATCTCCCCAGAGTGGCTCAATGATATTGAGGTCAGGAGACTGAGATGGCCACTCCAGAACCTTCACTTTATTCTGCTGTAGCCAATGACAGGTCGACTTGGCCTTGTGTTTAGGATCATTGTCATGTTGGAATGTCCAAGTATGTCCCATGCGCAGCTTCCGGGCTGATGAATGCAAATTGTCCTCCAGTATCTTTTGATAACATACTGCATTCATCGTGCCATCAATTCTGACCAAATTTCCTGTGCCTTTGTAGCTCACACATCCCCCAAACATCAATGATCTACCTCCGTGTTTCACAGTAGGAAGTGTGTCACTTTGCATCATAGGCCTTGTTGACGCCTCTCCAAATGTAGTGTTTATGGTTGTAGCCGAAAAGCTCAATTTTGGTCTCATCACTCCAAATGACTTTGTGCCAGAAGGTTTGAGGCTTGTCTCTGTGCTGTTTGGCGTATTGTAAGCAGGATACTTTGTGGCATTTGCGTAGTAATGGCTTTCTTCTGGCGACTCGACCATGCAGCCCATCTTTCTTCAAGTGCCTCCTTATTGTGCATCTTGCAACAGCCACACCACATGTCTTCAGAGTGTCCTGTATTTCACCTGACGTTATGTGTGGGTTCTTCTTTGCATCCTGAACAATTTTCCTGGCAGTTGTGGCTGGAAGTTTAGTTGGTCTACCTGACCGTGGTTTGGTTTCAACAGAACCCCTCATTTTCCACTTCTTGATTAGAGTTTGAACACTGCTGATTGGCATTCTCAATTCCTTGGATATCTTTTTATATCCCTTTCCTGTTTTATACAGTTGAACTACCTTTTCCCGCAGATCCTTTGACAATTCTTTTGCTTTCCCCATGCCTCAGAATCCAGACATGTCAGTGCAGCACTGGATGAAGGATGCAAGGGTCTGTCAGGAGACCAGAAACTCATTCACCTTTTATACACACACACTAATTACATGCAAACAGATCATGGGTGAGGATGGTTACCTTTAATAGCCATTCACACCCCTTTGTGTCAACCTGTGTGCATGTTATCAGGCCAACATCACCAGGGTATGTAAACTTGTGATCAGGGTCATTTGGGTAGTTTCTGTTGTCATTATGATTGAAAAAGAGTAACCACAGTTGATTGATAATAGATGGCTTCAGCCAAACACTAACCATGAGTGACAGAAAGGTTTTCGTGTTATCATTCACATTCTCTGAAACATGGCCAGGAAATCATAAATTCTGCCAGGGTATGTAAACTTATGAGCACAACTGTATGTATGTACCGTGTTTCCCCGAAAATAAGACATGTCCCCATAATAAGGCCAATCAGGCTTTTCGGCGCATGCACTAAAATAAGTCCCCCCCAAAAATAAGTCCCCCCCAAATATTTAGATGCATGCACAGCTGCCACGCAAACAACACAACGTGAGGAGGCAAGGCCGGAGAGGGGGGAAACGGAGGGGGGAACATGCCCCACGTGCCCCACACGCACCTGCCATCCACAAACCCTAACTCGCACACCCTTTCTCTTAGTGGCGGCCACAGAAAGCGGCCGCAAAAAAACTCTTGCCAGTCCTAGCCCTGTCGACCTGGGACTGGGGGGAGGAGGACTGGCGCCAGAGCTCCGAGCAGTGGCCGGTGTGGGCTGTCTGCACAGCCATGAAGTGGGATTGACATGGCCGGTTCTTGCCCGCAGCATTGCCAGCGAGGATCGGGTCAGTGCTGCTGCTGAGATGAGCAGGCCAGATTCGGTGAGCCAGACGTACTGCTGCCACTCGGGATAAGAAGAGAGAGAGGAGGCACTGTGACAGAGCCCATTTCTCACATTATTGTCCTCCCGGGTGGCAGCAGCGCGTTCAGCTCCCCGAATCTGGCCTGCCGATCTTGGCCAGTGAGGGGGAGTGGCACATGGAGTGGCAGGTGGGGAGGGGTGGGGCAGGGCGGTGGAGAAGCGAGACGCATGGAGCGAGATGGGGCTCCCCTTGCCGTCTCTTCTCCCCCCCTCTCTGGGCATGGCAGGAGCCGGAAGTCAGCTCCCCGAATCTGGCCTGCCGATCTCGGCCGGCGAAGGGGAGTGGCAGGTGGGGGTGGCAGGTTGGTAAGGGTGGGGCGACGGAGAAGCGAGACGCATGGAGCGAAACAGGGCTCCCCTTGCTGTCTCTTCTCCCCCCCCCCTCGCCGGGCATGGCAGGAGCTGGAAACCCAAGATCAGCAGGCCAGACTTGCACTCGTGAGAAGTTTTTCTTTACTGTGCAAGATGTTTCCCTGCACAGACCGGCCGAGCGATGCGNNGAGCCCATTTCTCACATTATTGTCCTCCCGGGTGGCAGCAGCGCGTTCAGCTCCCCGAATCTGGCCTGCCGATCTTGGCCAGTGAGGGGGAGTGGCACATGGAGTGGCAGGTGGGGAGGGGTGGGGCAGGGCGGTGGAGAAGCGAGACGCATGGAGCGAGATGGGGCTCCCCTTGCCGTCTCTTCTCCCCCCCTCTCTGGGCATGCCAGGAGATGGAAGCCCAAGATCAGCAGGCCAGATTCAGTGAGCCGGACGCACCACTGCCGCTCTGGATAAGAAGAGAGAGAGGAGGCACTGTGACAGAGCCCATTTCTTATGTTCTTGTCCTCCCGGGTGGCAGCAGCACATTCAGCTCCCCGAATCTGGCCTGATGATCTCGGCCAGCAAGGGGGAATGGCAGGTGGGGTGGAAGGTGGGGAGGAGTGGGGTGGCGGAGAAGCGAGATGCATGGAGCGAGACAAGGTGCCCCTTGCCGTCTCTTCTCCCCCCCCTCGCCAGGCATGGCAGGAACTGGAAGTGAGGTAAGAAAGGGTGGAGAAGCAAAGGCAAAGCAGTCGGTTTTTCTGGCCCCGGTTATCCCAATTTGAGAGGGGTTTAAGAGATCCGGCTAGTCGTTTCTAGAATTGAAAGAGGAAGCTAGCCAGGCATCGAGATGGACTACAGCTCCCATCGTCCTCAGCCGAGCTGGTTTGGAATCAGGGGAACCGTAGTCCAAGCCTTTCCAGATCGGGGAGAACCGATATTGCAATTCGAGTGAATATCTGAGACAAGTCTTAAACACGAGCCACAAGTAACTGGCATGTCTCTGCTTTGTCCTACCTTGCAGGGGTGTTGCGAGGCCAAAAATGAAATGAAATGGGACCCTGCTATGCACCCGTTTCCAGCGTCCAACAGTCTCCCCTTTCCCAACACAGCCATAGATTTCAACTCTGCATCTTGGCATGCAACGCTCAACCCATAGAGCAATCTTACAACAACCTTGAAAGGCGGGACGGAATTGCTTCAGAAGAAGTGAGGTTGCATGGGGTGTGCGTGCGTGTGCGTGCGTGCATGTGTGTGAGAGAGCGAGTGGGTTGGGGTTGCCTTCGGTTTCAGTCTGGTCTCGCAGGCTCCGTTAATTCCGAAGATTCCGGAGCTCGTGCTGCCCGACAGAAAACTCTGTCGGACAAAATGACCCTCCCCGCGCGTGCCCCTTTTCCCCATCTGCGGCTTTCCCCCGGACTTAGTTAGTTGGGTGCTGGTCGTTTGCAGAAGTCAAAGTGGGGTCTATCTGTGGCTCCGACTGGCAGGCAAAAAAGTCTTCCTGGCAGCGCTTGGCTGTTTAAATAAATCATTGGGAAGAGAGTGCAGCGGGCCGAGGTTTAGGGGCTGCACCCCCAAAATAATAAGACCCCCCCGATAATAAGGACAAGGCCATATTTTGGGGGTCAAAAAATATAAGCCCCTGTCTTATTTTTGGGGAAACACAGTATATATATATGTATGTATGTATGTATGAGCTGGGATTCAGCAAGTTCTGACCAGTTCTGGAGAACCGGTAGCGGAAACTTTGAGTAGTTCGGAGAACCGGTAAATACCACCTCTGACTGGCCCCGCCCCCATCTATTCTTTGCCTCCTGAGTCCCAGCTGATCGGGAGGAAATGGGGATTTTGCAGTAACCTTCCCCTGGAGTGGGGTGGGAATGGAGATTTTACAGTATCCTTCCCCTGCCACGCCCACCAAGCCACGCCCACAAAACCGGTAGTAAAACAAATTGAATCCTCATTTCCTTCTTTTGGGAGCTATGTTAATTTCAACATTTTCCATTGTGCTGGAATTCTCTATGAAGAGGGAGAAAGGAGAAATACAATAAATTCTCATAATTACAAGACTAGTTCCTCTTTCAATATAGGAAAACTACAGGCAAAAGAAAAACCTGACACCACTGAAGGATCCAGGATATAACTCAAACGTTTTATTGCAAACTTACACTCATTCCTCATTCTATCAACAATTTCTTCTTCAGTACGACAGATTTCTGCAGTACATTATCATTAGCAACATGCTACTACTTTTCTAAGTTGTTTAGCTGCTTCTCCTCCTCCTCCTCCTCCTCCTCCTCCTCCTCCTCCTCCTTCTCATTACTGTTATTACAAGCAACCCACTTGTAATAAATTAATCAATTTCAATATACTTAAAAGTATGGCTTTCTATTTCACTCTGTGGGTTTACCATTTGCTTAGTTTTTTAACCATGAAAACTACAATGACACATTGCCTTTCTGTACCTTTATATTTTTTGAATTTATGATCTGATGATCATATCACTGATATTCTGTCAGATTATAAGGGATTGTCTTGCAGGACATTATTTGCATGCCAGAATATCTAGAAATCCATTCTTCAATGATGGGTCATCTTTAAACAACACACATAGAAAAGCACTACCATTAGATTTCTGTCAATTTTTCCTCAGTTATGGAAAATAAACAGTTTTGTATATATTTTAAGTCAAGGGCAATATAATTTGGGTTCTATGGCAATACTTTGGATTGTATGTTAGGTTTTAATTATTTGTGCTAATTTATGTAATGGGGAAAAAGTGTTGTTGGAAAGACATTTAAAATACTTCAATAGTATCTGCATTCTCTGTTCTGCTTATTGCAATCTCATTATCATTATAATGACAAAGCTTAGCTACAGAAGTGCTAAAAACCTCAGTTGTTGAGAAAGATGTCACCCTTTCTCTATTTATTAAAGATATGTTGCTGTGCAGAGGTGGGTTCCTCCCGGTTCGGACCGGTTCTATAGAACCGGTAGTAACTTGGCGGCCTGGGTCGCTAGAAACAGCAGCGACCCAGGCCTGCCACATCCCCGAACTGGTTCTTTCAGTGGTGCCATCTTGTTTTTTGCTTCTGCGCATGCACAGAAGCTTTTTTTAAGCACTGCGCATGTGCGCACAAAGTGCGCCCGTGCCCACACAGCACGACACTGAGCAAACTGGCAGCGAAGAAAACCAGAACCCACCCCTGTTGCTGTGTAGGAAAAATGAAAGATAATGTTTGCATTCTAACTACAATGGCTGATCAAAGCCTTAGTCTAGCCCACATGCCTTGAAATTGGAAATCTTTCCCTCCACACCTGAATCTAGAAGGGCACTTCGGAATATGCCCTAATTTTCAAGGAATATAAATCAGAATAAAGCATATAAAGCTTCCCTTCTTATTTCACTGACTTGAAGCATTATTTGCTGATTGAATCATCCGTCATAAGTATTTAAGTGGAATGGCAGAAGTGACTCCCAGGGTGCAGTGCAGTCAATAATTCTATAGTTTAAGATGAAGAGTAACCAATGATTTATTCATTATGCATTTCATCTGTTCCTCTGGATACTGCAGTATTCAGAGCATTCTTAGAATTTCAGTGGCTTTACTCCCAATTCTGCCTGTCTGGATTTCTTATGACTGGAACTGTATTACATTATCTTTCCAGTGGTCTGACTTTTTAAAACAAACATTTTGCAGCTTAACTTAAACTTGAATAAAATATATATGTTTGTTGTTAAACATGTTTTAGGAGAAATTCTTTTTCATTGTATATGTGTATTTCAGTAGATTACTCACTTTAAAAAAACATAAAGAATGTAATCTTGCATGTATGATCTGGTAAAATGTTAGGGTTAGTCAAATCAGTCATTTAAACATCATAACATTTATTTATTTAAGCTAAGAAGACAATGTTTTGTTGTTCTTTTAGTACTGGAGAATTAGTTTCTTTTTGCATAAAACTAACACATTGAGTTTCACAATGGAGATGAATGAGAAAAAGCTGGCATTAATTGTTCGTTTTTAATACAGTAGCAGACACAATAACTATCAAATACCAAAGAAATTGATAAACAATTTCTGAATATTTTCTGAGAACCCTGCTTTGTTTTCTGTCTAAAGTTAAAACACTGAAAGAAACAAACAAAACAAACCCTGGTGGGATAGCCATAGAATAGAGCCGAGGTGGCGCAGTGGTTAGAGTGTAGCACTGCAGGCTACTTCAGCTGACTGCTAGCTGCAGTTCGGTGGTTCAAATCTCACCGGCTCAAGGTTGACTCAGCCTTCCATCCTTCTGAGGTGGGTAAAATGAGGACCCAGATTGTTGGGGGCAATAGGCTGACTCTGTGAACCGCTTAGAGAGGGCTGTAAAAGCACTATGAAGCGGTATATAAGTCTAAGTGCTATTGCTATTACTCCCTTTGTCAAAGGATTGTCCAAACTGATGTTGATGCTTAAGAAAAAACAAATGAATGATCAACTTGACTAGATCTACCATTGTGATTTGTCAAAAATCATACACTATTTTAAAATCTTTTCTCTCTGCTCTTTCCCCCTATCCTACATATACAGGTACTGTAACATCCTTTAAAATAACTAGTGGAGAAGTGTTGTTATGTATTGTATTGTATTGTAATGTATTGTATTGTATTGTATTGTATTGTATTGTGTTGTGTTGTGTTGTGTTGCATTGTTTCAATTTTGAACTTGCAACCTGTGGAAGTATGTAAATGTGAACATAGAGAATAGAATAGAATAGAATAGAATAGAATAGAATAGAATAGAATAGAATAGAATAGAATAGAATAGAATAGAATAGAATAGAATAGAATAGAATAGAATAATAAAAATAAAAATAAAATAGAAAATAACTTGCCTGACAAAACAAGTTTTCTTCTCTTCTCCTGTCTTCTCCTTTACTTTCTTTTTTTGCATTTTTAGATTACATAGAATTAATATTGAGTTTATTGGTGTCAAAACTATACTGGTTGTGCCTACAAACAAACAATAGGTATATTTCAAAATAAACTATGAAGTATATAATGTAGGGAAAAGGCTGTTTGGAAAAGAAAATCTTACAATCCCAATAATCTTAGAACAAACCTGGAAAATGTGTGGAAAAGTTGCCTAAGGTTTAAGAACTTGCACAAGGCATTCTGAAACTCTTTATTTCTAATGCTGTAGATGAATGGATTCATCATAGGAGGAAAAATCACATATATTATGGCAAAAACTAAGTCTAAATAAGATGAACTATTGCTGGGAGGTCGGACATAGACAAAGAAAGCAATACAAATGAGCACTGAGACTACAATTAAGTGTGGGAGGCAAGTAGAGAGAGCTTTTTGCCGTCCCTGTACAGAAGGGATCTGAAGTACAGCTCTGAAGATCCATACATAACTTATAATGATGAAGATAAAGCATCCCACCCCTAGACTAGAGCTCACTACAAGAAGAACAACTTCCACTAGGTATAGGTCAGAGCAAGAAAGTTTCAGTAGTTTGGGGATTTCACAGAAAAATTGGTCAACTTTATTTGAACAGAAAGTTATTGAAAATGTACTGCTAGTGTGCAATATGGAATAAAGGAAACCAGATATCCACACAATGGCTGCCATTTTAATACAGGTACCCCTATTCATTATTGTTTCATATTGTAATGGATTGTAAATAGCAACATGACGGTCATGTGCCATTACAGTTAAGAGAGAGATCTCAGATGCGTCAAAGAAAAAGAAAAAGAAAACCTGAATGGCACATTCAAAATAAGAAATGAAATTGTTATTCATGAGTGAGTTGAACATGGATTTGGGTACAATGGATGATATGGAACCAATATCAATAATTGCCAAGTTCATTAAGAAGAAGTACATTGGTGTGTGCAGATGATGATCAACAGCAATTGAAATGATGGTGAAAAGATTCCCCAGCAGGGTGATCAGGTATACTGCTAGAAACAGGAAGAAATATAAGATCTGTAACTCTCGACCTTCAGAAAATTTCAGAAGCAGGAACCCAGAATCGGAGGTAAGATTTGACATTCTGTTCTCTCTGTGGGAAGAAGAGGAAAAAGGATCAATAATAATAAAAAAGATTGCTCTGATAATACAGTGCTCTTAAGTTGAATAATTTAATGCACAACAAAGAATGTTCTTTCTGCGCCAACTCAGGAAGCTCAAGCTGCCCAAGGAGCTGCTGATACAGTTCTACAGAGGAATTATTGAGTCTGTCATCTGCACCTCTATAACTGTCTGGTTTGGTTCTGCAACCCAACAAGACAAACACAGACTTCAGAGGATAATCAGAACTGCAGAAAAAACAATTACTGCCAACCTGCCTTCCATTGAGGACCTGTATACTGCACGAGTCAAAAAGAGGGCCATGAAAATATTCACTGACCCCCGCATCCTGGACATAAATTGTTTCAACCCCTACCCTCAAAACGACGCTATAGAGCACTGCACACTAAGACAACTAGACACACGAACAGTTTTTTTCCAAACGCCATCACTCTGCTAAACAAATAATTCCCTCACCACTGTCAAACTATTCACCAAGGCTGCATTACTATTACTATTAGTCTTCTCATCGTTCCTATCACCCATCTCCTCCCACTTATGACTGTATGACTGTAACTTGTTGCTTGTATCCTTACGATTTATATTAATATTGATTGTTTCCTGATTGCTTATTTGTACCCTATGACAATCATTAAGTGTTGTACCTCATGATTCTTGACAAATGTATCCTTTCTTTTATGTACACTGAGAGCATATGCACCAAAGACAAATTCCTTGTGTGTCCAATCACACTTGGCCAATAAAGAATTCTATCTATCTTCTATCTATCTTTAGTTTATGTTAACTAATGAGCTAAAAAAATCAAGTTAGGACAACAGTTGATGTTTAAATCAGTTTTAGCTTTTTGGTAAAGGAACAGTTTTTCAGACACTGTAAATTTCCACTGTAAATGTATATTGCTATAATGTTTGCATATGGGAGATTTCTGAACAAGTTGACAATTGATTAATGTGTCTTTAAAAACAAATTTAAAAATCATCCTTAAAACCCCAATATTCTTTAAAGGGATTTGAAACATTAAGTCATGTGGTGAGTGGTTTCAAGATTAATAAAAAGAAGACAAGATGTTAATAAAAACATGAAAATAGAAGATGAAACACAATTGATGAATAAAATAGATTTTAAGATTGAGAAGAAGGTAAAATATCTGGATATTATACGATAGTTCTGAATTGTATGTTATTTCAAAATAAGTATATTAAAACACAGAATGAAGCTATAAAGACATGTTAAGATGAGAAAATCTAAAACTGTCATTGATAGGAAGAATTTTCATGCAGTCAGCATTTAATTTTCAGCATGGTTTAATTTTTGACCAGCATAGTTTACAGGTAGTAACCTTAGCTTTATCACAACAACAACTTACAAAGATGCATTTTAGTAGTTCAACTTATTTGAATTTACATGTATCATGCCAAGTATGATACGGTACACGTAAATTGATATTCTTATTTTAGGAGCAATATGGTCAAAAGCTGCCAAATTATTCAATTTATCAAATACAGAGTTATTTCTTAGACCAATAAGTGGTCATGTCTGCATCCATAAATCTGATATGCAATTCAAACATAAGATCTGATGAAAAAGCAACAACATTCTTGTATTTTGCCTTGACCATTATATTGTGATGTGGTGACATGTGAAAACAAACATCATTTTGCAAACTCCAAGATATAAAAAATAAAAAAAATGAGTTATCAAAATCTCAGGTTTAGGGAATGGGATGAAGAATAATGATAAGAAAGATAATAAGTTATAAATGTATCTACTTACCTTACTTGCAAATTTCACTTAGATTTATTTACAATTCTACGATAATGTTGGTTTTGGTAACTCAGCTATGCCTTTCTGTTCATTGAAACGTTTTTATGCTTCCTTTGAAAACTGCCACATTATTAACTATTACTTCTTCTAATCAATATGGGATTTAAAGGATTTGCTGCATCTGCAGCGTCATCATGTTTGTTTCAGCTTCTTTGACACAACTTCAGTACTCAAGAGTCCATCACAATTAATTAGAAATAGTTCCTCATTTAAAAAAAAAACTTGGTCTATACTTAGTTTTTGTTACTGATAATTTATTGGATTAAAATATTCAGTGGTCCCTTTGCCTCATCCCTTAATTGTTTTCACTATATTTTTCACATTTATGGTCAGAGTTAAAAAAAAACCTAAAGTTAATGTCAGCTATGTATTTTTTACACAGTACAATCTATACTATAAAGATATAATTGGTCATGACAATCATATCATTTTCTTGCTGACTTTCACCATGCTCATTTAATTCCCTATTAAATATTAGTGAACACTACAGCAGAAAATTTCTCAATTGCAGAAATTTCTTTGACTTGTATATTAGAAGTGATTATGCTTTCAATGTTTCTTTAAATAACAGAAGAGTCTTGACAATTGTTTATCTAAATTGAATGTGTGATCTAAATTTATGGTACAGATGTTCAATGAAGTGTTTGCCTCTTCAAACATTTTATTGAACAGCTGTACCATAAATTTAGATCACACATTCAATTTAATATTTCTGGGTTCAGGCCACAGAAAAAAAAACCTATCTTTGCTCATGATTCAAGTGAAATATAGGTCTGCTTTTGTTGGTAGAATCATAAGCAAAGATAGTTTTTCTGTGGCCTAAACCCAGAAACATTGTCCTCTCTTTTTTATTTAATTTGTTATTGATAATTCATTCTCAAATGAATGTGTCTCACCCAGGATATGTGTGTGTGTGTGTGTAATGTGCATGTGTGTGTGTGTGTGTGTGTGTGTGATGTGCATGTGTGTGTGTGATGTGTGTGTGTGTATGTGTGTGTGTGCGTGCATGCATGCATGCATGCAAAAAGCCAAGATCACAAACTCAAATCACAGGCCATCTCTTTGTATATGTGTACTGTCTTTATTTTAGACTTTCCTCATTTTTCAGGTATGCCTTATTTGTTTAATGACAATGATAAAGCAATATCAACAAGGTTTAGAAAGGCAGGAAATCATTGGGAAGTAATGCTGAACAGTAGAAGTAGCTTTCATATATTTCATATCGCTTTGGTCTTCCTGCCCCAAATCCACATAAACAATGCCATTCTACTCACAAGCAAGAACACACTGCATTTTTCTGGTCCTGCATTGCTTCAGAGACTCCAGTTTGTTTCTACAGTGTTCCTTCTATGCCCCAGTGGTGTCAGTGTTGACACCTAAACAACAAGATTCTTAAATTAACCATAGGACACTGCACTGTTGTAAACACTTCAGAGCAAAGAGCACTACAGCTTAGCTGAATCTATTATCAGTCCATGTATAAGATCCTATGCCATGTAAGGCTTTAATGACCAGCACCAGGAATCATACCTGGAACTGAACTGGTAACCAGTGCAGCTCACAAGGCATGGTCACCACTGATGGACCAGTTGAAGCTTGTGGATTGTTTTCCAAGGCAGACTCATGTAGACTACAATACAACACAACACAACACAAATATAATGTAATATATAGATATTTTTATGGTGCTTGATTCATGAACTGCACAAACCAAAGTAGATTTTGGAGACAGTTTAACAGATTTAACAGATTAACAGAGTTGGAAGGGACCTTGTATGTTTTCTAGTCCAACCCCCCGCCCAAGCAGGAGACCCTGCAGCAGGGGTGTCAAACTCACACCGTCACAGCGGCGACATGTGATGTATTGGGATTTCCCCCCCCTTCACTAAACTGGGCGTGGGTGAGGCCAGTGCGTGACACATCCAGTCTGCAGGCTGGGAGTTTGACAGCCCTGCCCTACACCATTTCTGGCAAATGGCAGTCCAGTCTCTTCTTGAAAGCTTCCAGTGATGAAGCTCCCACAACTTCCGAAGGCAAGCTGTTCCATTGGTTGATTATTCTCACTGTCAGACATTTCTCCTTATTTCTAGGTTGAATCTCTCCTTGATCAGTTACCATCCATTATTCCTTGTCTGGCCTTCAGGTGCTTTGGAAAATAGCTTGACCCTCTCCTCTCTGTGGCAGCCCCTCAAATATTGGAATACTGCTATCATGTTCTTCACTAGATTAGCCATGCCAACTTGCAACTGCTCATTGTATGTTTTAGACTTTGATACCTCTATCATTACATTATATTCTGGAGTAGCAAATACATTACAGAAAAGATGGAGACATCACTTCAATTAAAGCTAGTTGAGTAAAGGGAACCACAAAAGAAATGATCAAATAGAGAGGAATAGAAATGACTTATCCCCAAATGCAATATCAAACATCCTGTTTATGCTTTCAAAGGTAACAAATGTTTTCCCATGCAAGCACTCATTAGTATATCTCCTCCACAGATATATTAAACTGATTCCTATTGGGAAAAAAAAACATGTCTATAGGATGAGTGTATGTCCCTCATATGAGACATGACCTATTGTATTGTATTGTATCATGTATGGTTGGCAATGGTAAAATATACTGTACTCTGCTCACATGAAATTCTGAAATTAGAGCTTAGTGATGATCATCGGCATGGCTATGCTTATCCTTGAGAAATAAGAGGGATTGGATTTCCCAAATGTCAAGCAATGGAATATTCCATCCATGTTTATGTTTGAATGTTCTTAGTTCTTAGTCCCAGACCCATAGAAATATTGTGGGAGAGGTAATCAAATTTCTTGACAAAACCAATAACTTATAAATATTAAATCTTCAGATTAATTCCTAATACATCTTCCTGCGGCAATCAAGCAGTACTGAGACATCATTTGATATGCACAAAGTTTGACGTTGTCTTTGTGCTCACTTTTATAGGTCAGTGAAACTGTGATATACTGTACATCAAATCACCTTGATATGTGTTTCAGTGAATAAACAGATATTCATTGGAGCAATTCTTCAAAAGTAATTCAATGCAACACTTTACCAGGCATTATCCAGAAAAGAAAGTCAGTTTATGATATTTTAAATGTTTCAGGAGTTATCCTATTTTGCAACCACAAAGACTTTTGTGGCCCATTTGTCAATGTCCAAGAATTTCCACCCTACCTTAGTGTGGTAAACCCTTCTCTTCTTCTGTTCCAATGTCATTGGATAAGACTCAGTTCACTTTTCAACTGTTGGATAAACATGGTAAAAATAGCGATGGTGGCACAGTGGTTAGAATGCTGTATTGCAGGATAATTTGGCCAACTGCCAGCAGTTCGATTCTCACTGGTTCAGGGTTGACTCAGCCTTCCACCCTTCTGAGGTCAGTAAAATGAGGACCCAGATTGTTGGGGGCAATATTCTGACTCTAAACAACTTAGAGACGGTGGTGAAGTATATTATGAAGCACTATGAAGTGGTATATAAGTCTAAGTGCTATTGCTATTGCTAATAAATGGACAAAAATCAACTATAACAGGTCCAAATTATCCATTCAATGTTAATACCTCTCTCTCTCTCTCTCTCTCTCTCTCTCTCTCTCTCTCTCTCTCTCTCTCATCTATCTGTCTTTCTGTCTATCATCTATCAATCTTTGATAATGTGTATTATTCTGATATTTTTCTCAGTTCTTTCTGTGGTGAAACCACAACATTCTCATCCCCTAGGAGACACCAATTTTCATATGAAAATTCAAAATGTTTATCTGTTAAGTCTTTTATAAAATGCTGTCTTATCTTCATTTATGGCATAAAATCCCAATATCAAACAAAGTCTTATCCCCCTGTAGATTAACTTCCACCATGATATAGCTGCCATAGTCAACAGTCAGTATACGTTTTGGATGTAGATGGAGATCTATATACAAAACAGCTCTATTTTTTTCCTTCAAACCTGGTGAAATGAATTCCTCTTCCACGCTTATGTAACTTACAAAAGTTTTTAAAAATACAATATTTTTCATCTTTTCTCCATTTATTTACAGTATTATTTGATTCAATTGCTACACTGTCCATCTCACAAGTGACTCTGAGTAGTGGACATTGATATAATAAAACAATGTAAGCACATAACTAAGAAGCACAGTTGAAAACAGAATTAAGAACAAGATTAAAATTTAGAAGTTAAAGTCAAAATCAAAATTAAAAAATTCAGAAGGCCAAAGAATTAATAAGGTGGAAGGAGTGCCCTCAAACCACCAGCTATTCCCCAGGTCACATCATAATCTTAGCCCTCATATTAATTGGAAAAGCCACATTTTAATATTCTTCCAGAAAACCATTAGTGTAGTGGCTTGCCTCACTTCTGTGGGAAAGATGCCCCAAAGGATGAGAACAACAGCAGAGTAAGCTTTCCTCCTAGATCCCACTAGTCGAAATTCTTTGACTAATAGGGTTCACAGCATGCTTGATTCGGTAGGACAAATCAATGTAATTGTGATGAGACAGCTCCTGAGTTTCTTTTCTTTTCTTTTTCTTTTCCTTTCCTTTCCTTTCCTTTCCTTTCCTTTCCTTTCCTTTCCTTTCCTTTCCTTTCCTTTCCTTTCCTTTCCTTTCCTTTCCTTTCCTTTCCTTCCCCTCCCCTCCCTTTCCCTCTCTTCTCCCTTCTCTCCCTCTCTCTCCCCCTCTCTGTCCCCCTCTCCCTCCATCTCCCTCCCTCCCTCTCTCTCTCCCTCTCCTCGAAGAGCAAATAAGGGTCTCTCCTCTCCTCTCCTCTCCTCTCCTCTTCTCTCCTCTCCCTTTTTTCCACTTTGAAAATTAAGTAGGATTCATATTGAGTTTAATTAGTGTGTAAAATACACTAACTATGCCTACAAACACTTGTATTATATATCAGAATAAACTATGAAATATACATGTAATACAGTGAGAGATCTTTTGGAAAAGAAAACTTTACATTCCCAATACTTTTTGAACAAACATTGAAAGAGCATTAAACAGTTATCTAACGTTTAAGAACTTACATGAGACAAATTAAAACTCTTTATTTCTAATCCTGTAAATAAGTGACTTCATCATAGGAGAAATAATCACATATTATGGCAAAAGCTAAGTCTAAATAAAATGAACTATTGCTGGGAGGTGTAGCATAGACAAAAAAGCAATACAAATGTACAATGAAACAATAGTGAGATGTCAGAGGCAGGTGGAGAAGGCCTTTTGCTGCCCCTGTACAGAAGGGATTTGAAGTACAATTCTGAAGATGCATACATAACTTGTAGAGATAAAGAAAAAGCATCCCACCCCTAGGCTAGAACTCACTACACGAAGAGTGACTTCAACTAGGTATAGGTCAGAGCAAGAAAGTTTTAGTAACTTAGGTATTTCACAGAAAAATTGGTCAACTTTATTTGAACAGAAAGTCATTGAAAATGTACTGCTTGTGTGCAATATGGCATAAAGAAAACTAGATATCCACACTAAGGCTACCATTTTAATGTAGTCTCCACTGTTTATTATTGCTTCATAGTATAATAGATTGCAAATAGCAACATGATGGTAATGTGCTATTACTGTTAAGAGGCAGGTCTCAGATTCATTGAAGAAAAAGAAAACCTGAATGGCATATACCCTGGGAGTTGGGCGGTATATAAATATAAATAAATAAATAAATAAATAAATAAATAAATAAATGAATTGCAGATTATGTTCCATAGAATGGGGATAACTGATAACAATTTTCTACTAGTGCAACAAATGTCTGCTCATGGGTGAATTCAACATAGATTTGGGTATAATGGATGAAATGGAAGTTACATCAATAATTGCTAATTTCATTAAGAGGAAGTACACTGGTTTGTGCAGGTGATGGTCAAGGGCAATGGAAATGATGGTGAAAATATTTCTCAGCAATGTGATAATGTATATTGCTAGAAAGAGGAAGGGATGTAAGATCTGTAATTCTTGAACTTGAGAAAATCCCAGAAGGAGGAACTCAGAGTCATAGATAAGAATTGGCATTCTGTACTCTCTGTAGAAAGAAGAGCAAAAAGGATTAGTAGAAGTTGATTGCTCTGATAACACAATGTTCTTAACTTGAATAATTTGATTTAGGTTGATTAATGAGTTGAAAAAATCTGGTGAAAAGAATGATTGGTGTTAAATCAGTTTTATTTTCATGGTAAAGGGAATAGTATTTCAGTCACCAGAAATCTCCACTCTAAATGTATTTGGCTACAACATTTTCATATAGAAGATTTCTGAACAGGTTGCCAATTGACTAATGTATTTTTTTTAAAAATATTAGTTCAGATTTGATATTAAGATAAATTAGTACTTCAACACCATGATAAAAGAGCTGTGGTGGCGCAGTGGTTAGAGTGCAGTACTGCAGGCTACTTCAGCTGACTGCTAGCTGCAGTTCGGCAGTTCAAATCTCACCAGGCTCAAGGTTGACTCAGCCTTCCATCCTTTCAAGGTGGGTAAAATGAGGACCCAGATTGTTGGGGGCAATATGCTGACTCTGTGAACCGCTTAGAGAGGGCTGTAAAGCACTGTAAAGCGGTATATAAGTCTAACTGCTATTGCTATTGCTATTATTCGGCAGTACGTCCATTTTTCCATTTGTTGTTTTATTGATTCACAGTAGTTATTAATTTATTCCCATCACCTTTAAAACCTCGAAGTCCTTTAAAGAAATTGAAATATTAAAGAATTTGGTATGTTAGCTGGTGTCAAGTTAAGAAGCCAAAGATGCTAATAAAAACATGAACATAGAAGATCAAACAGAATTGATAAATAAAATGGATTTTAAAATTGAGAAGAAGGTAAAATGTCTGAGTATCACTATGACAATTATGACTTAAATGTTATTTCAAAATAACTATGTTAAGACGTGGAATGAGGTTACAAAGTTACAAAGACACGTTAAGATGGGAGAAATCATTGCTGGGGAGAATTTTCATGCAATCAATCAGGATTTTAATTTCAGTATTTGACCAGCATGGTTTTCTGGTAATAATCTTATCTTGTATCACAATAATACACACAATATACATTGTAACAATATCTTCAGTGGAATGAAATTAACAAGGTAAGAAGAAACCAACAATACTCTACTTTTCCTAGATATCCTCATCAGTGATGGGAAATTAGAAGCAAAAATCTATCATAAAACTACCCACACCAACCAAGTGCTCCACTACACTATGCTATACTAACAATCCAACTTTTCACAAATGAAGCTGTGTAACAATACTATTTAGATGAACGAGCACAAATATGTTGAAATAATCCTGAATATCAGAAAAAGTAGAGATCATTTCTATAGCATCTTCCAACAAAATGGATACCTATGTAATCCTGCTGACATAGTATTGTTTGTTTGTTTGTTTGTTTGTTTGTTTGTTGGCTGTCCATCTTACCTTAAGGTAACTTTGACAAAGTAGACTACAGCCTACTTCTTGGTTAGTAGAAAAATGTGGAACTATGGAACTATGGAACTATGTCTACATGGAGTGAAGCATGCAGGGGGTAACCCAAAATTTTACCTCAGGCTCAGTACTCTTGAACATCTTCATAATCAATTTAGATAAGGGACTCATCAAATTTTCAGATGACACCAAGCTGGGCAGAATAGCTAACATTTTAGAAGATAGGCTTAAGATCCAGAACAGACTTGAACACTGGGCCCTATCCAATTAAATACAATTCAGTTATGAGAAAAGAAGGTTTTACAATTAGGTAGGAATGCACAGGTATTCAATAGGCAGTATGGGGTTCATCAGCAGTAACTGTGAGGGGGACTAGGTACCCTGGTAGACAACCACTTAAATATGAGCAGCATGCTATGGCTGCCAAAAAAGCCAATGGCAGCCCTAGGCTGCATTAACAGAGCAATAGAATCAAGATCATGTGAAGTGTTAGTACCACTTTATAATACCTTGGTAAGACCATGCTTGGAATATTGTATCCAGTTTTGGTCACCACAATATAAAAAAGATGGTGAGATTCTAGTTGCAGGAACTAGGTATGTCTAGTCTAAGAAAGGGAAGTACTGTGGGTGACATGATAGCAGTCTTCCAATATTAGAGGACTGTTACTGAGAAGAGAGAGTAAACCTTATTGTTCAAAGCACCTGAGAGCAGGACAAAAAGTAACAGATGGAAACTTATCAAGGAGACATCCAACTTAGAAGTAAGAAGAAATTTCCTGACAATGAGAACAATTCATCAGTGGAACTTGCCTCCAGAGGTTGTAAGTCTTCCTTCACTGGAGATTTTTAAGTTGAGATTGGACAACTGTTTAATTGGAATGGTATAGGGTCTCCTGCCTAAGCATGGGGTTGGACTACAAGACCTCCAAGATCCCTTCAGACTCTGTTATTCTATTTTTTGTATTCTGTGAACCAATTATAGCCCTGCAAATCAACCTAAGCAAAGCAAAATACCCAGCAATCTCCCCCCTCAAAAAAATTAAACACCAGGAGTCATATAAAACATATAATGTAAGAACAGTAACAGCAACTAATGTAGGATAAACAAGCAGAAGATCAGAAGAGTTCATCCATCAACATCAACTAGCACTCAGAATACTTCCAAACTTCCATATTTAACAAATATGTTAAAGATTCAGATTAATTCCTGATATATCTTCCTGTTGCAATCACACAGGACTGAAATATCTTTCAATATGCACATTCAACATTTGATTTTGTTTTTGGTTTCCAAATTAAATGACTTTGAAGCAAAATATAAAACAAATTATCACATTAAACAAGAATTGGCAGAAATATGGAGAATTCCTTTACTTGGCAATAAATAGTGCCTCTAACATATTAAGCAGAAAAATTGACATTATTTCTTTTCTGAAGAAGGATTGAGACCTAGTAGTTTTACTAAGGCCTGTCCAATCTCTTTGTTTCTCAGACCATAAATTATTGGGTTCAGTAGGGAGGGCATTAAAGAATATATAACAGTAAATAATAAATTCAGATGTGACTCAATGTTAGAGTTGGGCTTCAAATAAGCAAACATTGTAGTTGACACAAATATGGAAAATACAGTGAGGTGTGGAAGGCAGGTTGAGAGCACTTTTTTTTTCCTATGAACTGACTGAATTCTCAACACTATAATCAAAATCTTTGTATAAGAGAGAATGACAAAAGTAAAGCAAGCTAAAGCTAAACTACAACTTAATAAAATAATTAAAATTTCGTGAAAATACCAGTCTGAGCAGGAGAGAGTAAGCAAACGTGGTATTTCACAGAAAAATTGATTGACAACGTTAGAGCAGAAAGAGTTTGCAAATGTGCCTGCAGTGTGTACTAAGCCATAAAGAAGACCGTTTATCCATGTGCTAGCAATGATTTGCTTGCAGACTGTCCTGCTCATCACCATCTCATAATGTAAAGGTTTGCAAATGGCAATATAGCGATCGTATGCCATGACTGTGAGAAGAGAAAAATCAGACTCCATGAAAAAGATAAGGAAAAAAACCTGAGCAACACATCCAGAATAAGAAATGTATCTAGTATTCTTGAGAGAATTGATCATGGATTTGGGAATAATGACTGAAACTTGACCAATGTCTTGTATGGCCAAGTTCATCAGAAAGAAGTACATGGGCCGATGTAGGTGACTGTCAAAAATTACTGCAGAGATTATAAGAACATTTGCTATAACTATTCCCAAGTGTAGTATCAGGAACACAACAAAATGCAATATCTGAAGTTCTGAATTTGTTGTAAATTCAAGAAGGAGAAATCCAGAGACTGTTTGATTGCTCATTGCTTCATGAGATATTTTCTGTCCCTGGGAAGAAACAAAATGAAACTTTTTGAAATATAATTATAATTATGACTATAACTTGAATTAGATTAGTTTTGGGGAGTTTAAAAAATAATTTATACTATGTTCAAAATTCCTTAGCTTTTCAATGTCCGAGCCAAGTTATTCTAATACTTATAAAAGAGAAAACAAGAAAAAAAGTGTTTTTATTGAGTCACACTGTATTACACTCTAGGGTAATATGGTTGCTTTTGACCAGAAATCCTTTCCTGAACTTGAAATTAGAGTATTTTCTATTACTTGAATAATTAAATTGTAATTTTTGCCTACCATGATACTTTGATAAATCATTTAAAGTCTAAAAGTGTTTGGATTTCTAGTAGTGTTCATGAAATAAATTAAGTTATTTAAATCTCTATCCATTGGACCAGATGGACTATGTGCCTACTTCTTAAAAAAACTTTCCACTGCCCTATCAGAACCTCTAAGCATAATTTTCGATATTTCTTTCAGGACCAGCTCCCTACCCAACCTATGGTCACTAGCCACTGTCATCCCTATCTTCAAAAAGGGAGACCCCAGCCTAGTTGAAAATTACAGACCAATCTCTTTAT